>NNCB01000583.1:0-16089 GCA_002317545.1 Scenedesmus quadricauda | reverse complement strand
CGGTGAGCGGAAGTGCGGGCCAGTAAGTGGGACCGGCTGCATTTTTGCTGTGTGAATCATGTCAACTGACATGTGGGCACGTCGTGTGGAATACTTGCTGACGACAGACCGCATGTTTGGTTCTCTTGCTCGGTATCGCGGCCATGCTTTCTAGCGGGGCAGCGCTCGCAGCGCTCTCCGATCCGATCGCTGTCCATCATTCCCCCTCGCCGCTGCTGTCTCATGCGATCGTTCTGGAGAGCGTGAACGCGCGCGTCGCAGTCGACGCCGCGCCCCTGGCGCCGGTACTCCCCATGGCGCCACACAAGGCCTTGGCTGAGTCGATGGCGGAGGCCGGCATAGGGTCCGCCTGCATGGGTACTGCATCGTCCTGTCAAAGCCGTCCATTGTGGTGCAGCCCGGTATTGGCGTCGGAAGCGAAGGCGCAGCAGTTTTTGTTTTTGGGGCAGGGCAAGGAGCCGAGCGCGGTGAAGGGGGTGGGATGCAAGGGGGTGGCGGGGTGTAGGGCTGCGATTGCGGCGGGCGTCGGCGCCGGACAACAGGTGTCTTACCAGGCGCTCCAAAAAAGAGGCACTGTGTGCACATTGCGCGCTCCGCCCACCCTCGAACAACTCTCCTCTCGTCTCCTCAGCCGCCAACCACACTACACATGCACACCCATACGGTCTCACACACGCACATGCACTGTGCACCCACAACTGTGCATCAACACACCCGCAATACTCAGGCACCCACACACGCTTCTATCCGGCCTCCGAAGTCGCCCGCGCACTCATTCGCGGCAATACCGTCTTCGCCGCGCCGGCCGCGACCTCATCCACCACCAGCCGGCCCGCCTTGGCATCCAAGTCCGCGCCGCCGCCGCCGCCCCGCCGGGACCGGCCTCGAGCCCGGCGACTCGCAGCCATCCTCGACGGCGGTAGGGTAAGAGGGGAGCGTCTGATAGGCGAGTTGCGGCACGGTCAGTGCTTGTCGCGCTGATAGACGTGCGGATTGCGCCAAAGGGCGCCGCCTGCGGAATTTAGGACGGTGGTACGGAGCGCATTGTCGGCGCGCATGGCGATGTCTGCCAGGCCGCGGCCATGCTCGGCGCGAAAGGTCGTAGCGTGCGAATAATTCGTCGCGCCGGGCGCCTCGCGGGAAAAATAATAGTTCGACACGCAGGACAGGCAGCACCGGCGTCCATTGTGCTGGAGTGCCGCGAGCACACGCACGCACACACACATACGCGCGAGCACGCGCCACACCCGAACACCCAAACACCCAAACACCCAAACATGCAAACACCCACACCTGCACGAAAACCTCCGCACATGCAAACCGACGCACCCACATGCACAGACAGGCACGCCTGCCCCAGCTCACGTGAGGTGGCCGTCTGCCCGGATCCTCGACTCAGCGCGGCGACAGCCGGTCGGGGCACGCGTCATCACATGCCGCCACGCGCGCGCCCTCGGGGGTGAGCGAGGCCGATGCGCGCGCCTCGATCCGCCTTGGCTGGGGGCGCTATACGTCCGAACAGGAACTCCGCGACGGGCTGCAGGCGATCAGGGACGCCGCACGATTGCAGGGAGTGAACTGATGCGCGTGATCTTCGTCCACGCCGACGGCTGTCCATTCTGCGAGATGTCAGTGCTGCTGGTGCTGCCAGGCTGCTTGTCCTGACCGATACGATGGGGCGGGTCTGTTGGGCAGTTCGCGCAGGGTCAGGCGCTGAACGACATCGCCCCCACACCACGAGCAGCAGGCACCACCACCGCGAACACGGGGCGCTTGATGGAGATGTCGGACAGGACCATGGCTCGGCCGCGGGCGCCGCGACTGGCGCATCTCGCTCTCTTCGCAGGCGGCGCCGCGGTCGGCGCGGAGGCAGGCGTGAGCGCTCTGCGCGGCGGTCGGCTGGCGCCCAGGGGCGCGTCGGGCGGGCGCCATGCGCGGCACGCACGAATCTGGGCGCTGGGCTGGCCAGCGAGGGCGGGACGGCCGAGGAGCGCAGAGCACTGGGCACAGGTGCAGAGAGTCGCTGAAAGCGACCGCTCATAGCCATGACGCAGAGCTGCAGAGCCAAAAGGCAGCCATGGACGCGATGGTAGTTGTTGAAGTGTGGTGATGGCGCCCTTTTGAGGGTACAACAGTGCGTAGGGATAACCTGTCGAGATTACTCGTGGTTTTGTATCTGTACAAAATTTTATGTGCGGTTCAGTGGAAAACAGATTCTTTCTCATTTTTTGGCAGGTCTTGGCGTGAAATGGTCGAATATTCGAATTACACCAGTATGGCTTGTGCATCTTCGCATACTAAAATTTTGAAGCCGATATGAGCGGCGATGTAAGCCCTAAGCCGATCGCCGCTGTCCCAGTGCGACAAGTACCATGTCATATCGACTTTGATATTGAGAACTGAGCGTCACCTCTTTTCCACTCGCTGATCGGCGATCTTACCCTCCGTGGCAATACTCCACAAGCGCCCGTGCGTATCAAAGGGGTCGGCCATCACCGCTCTGGCACACTGTATTTGCCCGCGACCGATCGGCGTAGCTCGTCTGCAGCACGGCTCGTCGCCCTGCAGGCCGGCCAGGAGGGTAGTCAAATAGGACCTGTGGGCACGAAAGAAAGCCAGCAGGGTCTGCAGGCTGCACCCTGATTCACAAGCCCAAGGGCTTCAATCGTCTGGGCTTGAGGGCCCGTGCATCCTCCAACAATCGTACCAGTCTTTCGCCAATACTTGGTGTGCAACCGGCTGATCAAATCGTACTTGTGAATCCAAGCAGCTGCTTTTAAACTGGGGAGGGGGGCGGCAAACCACCCAGGTCTGCAGACCTGGCGCAACAGCAAGCGACATGTTGACTGCCTGGTGAAAGGTGCAGTGTGTACGTATCCACTCTGATTGTTGGCCCATTGTATATGTAATGAAGAAGAAAGCGAAGGCTGTGCTGCAGCATCATACCTGGTATCAGCTTTGTGTCTGAGGATCAGACCGATGGTGGGGCCAGGCGGGGCAACCACCAAACGGGATACTACACACTCCATTGACGATATGAACCCGTGCAGCCTTCCGAGGAAACACTTGAAGTATTAGAGCAGATTGAGATGAGGGAATTGCTAGCGATAATCAGTGAACTACCAGACGGCTATAGAACCGTAGTGAATCTGTACTTCATTGACGGCTACACGCATGCACAAATCGCTTCCATGCTTGGTATCGTGGAAGGAACCTCTAAATCACAATTGATGCGGGGTAGGGCCTTGTTGAGCTAAATAAGTAAGGGGGCAGACATTTGTGGCAGTATGCCTGCCCTCAAGTCAGGTGCGTGGACGGCTTCTGCATGGCAATGAGCTGTCATCGCTGAGCGCTCAGTTCATGGCACATCGGCGGACAAGAGCTCCAAGGCAATTGAGGTATTATTTTGTGTCAGACTAACAATGTTGTGAGCGCGCGGGAACGCCTCAAGGGTCTGCGTGCACCTGTTGGCGCATATGCCTTCAGTCAGCTTTGCACCGCCCCACCCAGCCGCTGGCGCGGCAGGCAGGTTCCGTTACCACAAGTGATGGGAATCACCAAACAAAAAACGTGTAGCGATCCGCTCGTCCTGCAGTCAGATCAACGCGGCGATCTGACGGCATCGCCTGACCCTGCGCCCGGGTTCAATTCCGGTTCAGCCGCCTTCCTCCACAGCAAATATCGACATACGCTGTCTTGCCTTGGCAACGCTGCGGGTTTAGCCGCGTTATGAACGCGCGCGGCACCCCGTTTCTATGGGCGAGCTGCCGAATTCTGAGGAGAGATTTCATGTTTGACCGTTTCCGCTCGATGCCCGGACGGCACTGGCGATGCGCGGGGTTCTGGGCATCGAAGTACCGAACTGTGAGTTTCTTAATCCAAGTACTTGTATAAACACCCGTCAGGGTACTTTTTCAATCATCTTCCTATGTAAAACAATCCTGTTAGTTATGCTCAGTACATGAGCGTCGTGATTTCATCCCGGCCGATGCGCGCTACAGTACGAGCAACGCGCGATGTTCCGCGGCACCGCCGCCACACTTGATGCACCTGCAACTGAATCCACCGCCCATCCCTTCACAGGGGCATAACACACAGACGATGACGGGCTGCTTGGCGGCGCTGGCGGCTGCCGTGCTGCTGCTGCTTTTGCGCGCCCCCGCGCCCTCCAGCGGCGGCGCGCTCATCGGGAATCTGCGTCGGAAGTGCGTCGTCATCTTGCAGGAGCGGACTGGCCTGGCCAGCGCCGTCTTTCCGGCACTTCCGCTCGTCCCTGCTCACCCGGATCGGCGACCTTCGGCATCCCGACGAGCCGGCTTGCCCCGGCGCAGGGGTGCAAATCGCGACTGCCGAACAGCCTTCCGTTGCACAGGCCCAGTTTCCGGTTCGTGGCTTGCCAGCCCACTTTTTCAGCCCCCTCGGCGCACGCCCGCTGCAATAGGTGTCGGTTTCCGAGCCTGGATCGCCGCAAATCTTCTCGATATGCGCGACATTCGCTTTCACCGTGCCGGACGAGCAGCATCGTTGTGGCGTGAAGCCAAATAGCGCGGACAATGGCGCGCGGGGCCCCGCCGCGGGAAGCAGCCGCTGGTCCTTGCAGGTGCCACCTCGCGCTGATATGTTGACGCATCGTGGGGTCGAGGGGGTTCCGAGGGAGGAGGGGGATCGGGGGTTTGTAAGCGCAGCGGTGGGCACGGCGTTTGGGGAACCCTGCGCCGCTGCATGCGTGCGCACACGGGCCGGGTTGCGCGCGCCTGCATGTGCCCACGCGCATCCTGTCGCATGCTTGCGCTGCCTTCGCGCATCCGGTGATCGCCGCGGGGCGAGGCCTATTATCTCCACGGCTATCATTTCGCCGACGCGGTCGATGTCGCCGCGACCAGCAGCCATGGTGCGACCTTCACCGCTGCGGTGGCGAAGGACAATATCGTCGGCGTCCAATATCATCCCGAAAAAAGCCAGGCCTATGGCCTCGCGACGCTCGAAAGGTTTCTCCATTGGCGCCCCTGACCATCTTCCCCGCGATCGATCTCAAGGGCGGACAGGTGGTGCGGCTCGCCGAGGGCGATATGGCGCGTGCGACCGTCTATGGCGATGACCCGGCGGCGCAGGCGCGCGAGGGCAAAGACAAAGCTCGGGGAGTTCTAGCGCCTTCCTTTTGCCATCTTGCGCTGTGCAGATCGAATAGGGGTGCTTCTCGCGCCCCGACACTTCGGCCTCTATGCCGTTCTGGGACGCAGTCGACGTCTCCTGCTTGCGGCAACGTCGACGTAACCATGCGCCTTGCCACCAATGCAACTTTTGCCTCAACGGCCATGGCCTTGGACGTGAGCGCGCCTGGCGAGCTGGTTGGCGCGCAGGGCACTCATCCGCGTCCAACGGCATTCTTTTCCTCCTAGGCGCCCCCTGCCAGCCTGCCTCTTAACGATCTTATCTATCGCGCCCCTGCGCTCGTTTGGGCTGCTCGCCACGCACCCATTGACCTTTTTCTGCCCCACTGCCACTTCGACTGCCCTGCCCCGGCGCCCTGCTCTTGCCCTCGTGCACCTGCCGCACAGCTTGCCATCAATGGCAGCCTGAAGCCCGGAATCATCAAGGCGTTCCGACCGAAAGTCACCTTCCCGTCCGGAACCATCGCAATAACGTCCGACTACTCGCGCGTCCTCAACAGCGGCGCCGCAACCGGCTCGTTCGGCATCAACGCGACCGCCCTTGCCGCGCTGGCGCCGGTCAAGAAGGCGTCCATTTGCAAGTTTTCCCTCAAGGGCGCCGCGGGCGGCGGCGCCGCAAAGTCGTCCTGCGCTGCAGCACCTGGAACGCCGGCTCGGAAAGTTCACGGCGGGCGGGCTGACGGCCAGCGTCGCGTTCAGGCAGGCGACGGGGAAGGGGGCGGTGGCGCTGCAGGCGGAGGGGCGGCGTCTGCGGCGTACAGGCTGACCAACAGCCAGCAGGCCCTGAATGCCAAAGCGTGCCTGGCTGGCGGGAGCGGTGCTGGATCAAGCCCGGCCGCCATGCGCGCAGCGTTGCCCTGCGCGTTGGTTGGTCCCGTCCTCGTGCGTCTGCCAGGCACCGCGTCCACGGTGCACGGCCGGTCCAACGCTTCGGACGGCCCAGGACGCCCGGCAGCCCTTGCCTGCATCGCAGCCCGCCGCGTGGACCTCGGCTGGCATGCAGGCGTCGCTGATCCGAATTGAGTCGCGTGGTGCCGAGGAGACCCAGACGGTGCGCAGCCAGCGCTGCGTGGCCAAACCAGCGGAGGGCGTGCGGGTGCACGTCAGCGCCAAGCCGCCTCGAGCGCTAGTTCCCCCCTCCGCACCTGCCTTATCCCGCAACAGGTGCGCGCGGCAGGTATGGAATTAGGTGATTTCTATAACCAGATGCTGGAGGAATGCCTGCGTGCTAAATCCTCTTAGCCATACTTTTGAGCACGTGCACAAACTGAGAATTGACAATTGCAAGAGTTTTTGGCTCGAGATCTCGCTTACCCTCGCGGACATCACCACGAAAAAGACCACGCGGTTTTTTCCGGAGCTTTGGGCGATGGCCAATCACGATGCCTTCGTTCATGACCGCATGAACGAGCTTTACGATCGGGCGCGGGTGTCGCTCAACGAATTGATCGCCGAAATCAACCCGGAACTGTCTGGCGACCAACGCGAGATATTGGCGCTTTTCATATTCGGCGTCGATGGAAGGGATGACGGTCTTCGCGGGCTTTAATTGTTTCCTTGGATGTTTTCAAACTGACGTGTGCTGCACAAGCGCATGGTCAGAAGCGGTCATCCCGGTGCTCTACGCCCACAAATGATGCAAGTGCTCGTCGAGTCGACAATGGCCTTAATTGACCGGCGCCTCAGCGCTTCAGCCGCGACCCGCTGTCGGGGACGAGGTTCGTCCATATCTTGCTGACATAACCTGTCGTGCCGTCACTTTTGATCCCGCTCCTCCCTGCATGCAGACGGCAGCTCTGTGGTCGCAGCGGCAACGTGCCCGCAACCCAGCCGCTGGCCAGAGTGTGGGGATGCGTCACTCTCGGCATGCCCACACCGGCGTGAACCACAACTGCAAACGCGTGCACTCCATGTGTCACTTTTGATCTTGTGGCTTGGAGCATGTGCCACTTGAATGTGCTGCTCTTTGACATCTGTAACAACTGGTGACTGAATATCTGTCTTGGCGTGCCGGCAAGCAGCAGGGGTGTGCCGACAGCAGCTGCTGCAGGATACAGTACCTGACTCGTGGGCACCATGCGATGTGAGCCCGTCAGTGGGCACCTGTTTTGCTATCTTGTTACGCAGAGGGGTTTGTTGTACATCCTCTTGCGAACTGCGATCAAGGCGTGCAGAGCCAAGCGGCTGGTCGCGCAGCGCCGATCTTTCAGTGTCAGCTTGGCACCAGCGTTGGCGGCGTCACCGATCACCAGCTCGCGGACGAAACGCGTGCCACGCGGCTCGCCGACAACATTGCCGTAGAACAGCGTCTGGTAATTGTTCACGAAATAGCGCTTGTCGAAGAGGTTCTTGACGTTGATCTGCGCGCGGAAGCGCCCGAAATCATAGCCTGCCGACGCATCGACCAGCGTGTAGGACGGCAGGTCTCGCGTGGCGCGATCGATGTCGGTCTTTACCGAGTCGACATAGCGGACGCCGCCGCCGACGAAGGTGCTGCCGAACTCATACGGCTGGTGTAGATGCTCGCCGAGGTCTTCGGCGGTGTGCATTCACCCTGACCCATCACAAAGATGGTGCCGCGCCCAGGACCCCGCCGGCGAGCGGCACCCGTACCATGCAGACCGCCGCACGGCAGAGCGCAATGCTGCGAGGCGCGGCCTGCGCACGGCAAGGGTTGGCTGAAGCGATCGTCGACGAATGAGAGGCAAGGCGCGCCTTCATCTGGACGGCCCGCGCGACCACCGGTTTCCCTCCAGTCCCGCCCTCCCCGACACACACACTCAAACACACGTCACTGTGCCTGATACCCATTCATCACCAACACTGACCGGCTAGGCCGCTTGCCAGATGCCACTGCTGCCGCCGCCGCCGCTGCTGTTGCTGCTGCTGCTGCTGCCGCTGCTGCTGCTGCTGCTGCTGCTGCTGCTGCTGCTGCTGCTGCTGCTGCTGCTGCTGCTGCTGCTGCTGCTGCTGCTGCTGCTGCACAGCAGCCTCAACACCCATGCCAAATTAGCGAACGCCCACCGCCCCATGCGCCACATTTGCGCCGCCGACAACACCCGCCCCTGTGTCACGGACCACCCAGCGGTACGCCCGCGCGCCGAACACGGTGGATGACGCCGATGATAATCTGGCCAAGGTGTCCGGGCTTTGCGTTCATCCCAAGTGTAGCGCCCGGGACCGATCGAGCCTGAACGGCGAGGTGCTGCATAGGGGGCAGTGCATGTGCGGGGATGCTTTTCCTGTGCCGCACCCAGCGCTCGCAGCGACCACGAGGAGCGCGTGCGCTCGGCGCAGGCTACGCGACGATGTCGGGCAGCAACGGCGTGCGGGACATTCCATGGCGTGCTTGTGGGCCCCCGGCACGATGCTTTGCGTGACCAGGCCCCATGAAGAGGCCTCATGCCCCGCGCGACTCCGTAAATCGCGCGTCCCCCACGGATAGCTAATCGACAATATGGGCCGAGCCTGAACGTCATCCACATCAGCGCGGCCCTGTGCCACGCCAAAGATGGTGAGGGGCTGCAGGCCCGCGGGGCGCTGCCGAGGAATTGTGTTCGGATCGGAGCGCGCATCATGTCTTTTGCAAGACGTGCGGCGTGTCGGCCTGGCCATCCGGCCGATGGTCGAGGCAGACGGCGGCGCCTATTATATCCCGGGCAGCGCACCATTGTGCACTGCGAAATCGGAGCCCTGGCTGAGGTCGCGTTGCGATGTTGCATGACAATGCGTTATCTGTTTTACGTGGCCGCGCCGGCCAGGTGCGGAGCTATGCAGACGCCAAGGCCGCCCACGCGGCCGCCGAGGCGCTCTGCGCGCTGCTGCCCGGCTGCAGCGGCGACCTGCAGGGGCGGTCGGCCGCCAACATAGTGTGGGCGATCAGCGCGATCGGCGTGGCAAGCGCGGCGGCGGCACGGGCGCTGGACGCGGCGCTGCGGGCGTTTGGGCGCGCGCTCGGGGACGCGAGCGCCGCGGAGCTGGCCACCGTTGCGTCGGCGCTGGCGAGGCTGTGGGTGCAGGCGCGTTGAGGGGCAGGCCGCGCACGCGCCCCGCAAAGGGCGTGCTCTTGTATGCAAGGGCGAATCTGCATCGCCACGTGCATCTGCATGTGCTTGCACGTGCGGCGCGCCACATGCAATCACAGGCCTCAGCCATGTCTGCCTGCGGAGCATGCCGCCTTGCTGCCCATGTCCAGCGAAGCAGTGCTGCGCTCGCGCATGTATCGGCTCGCCGCCCTCCCTGCTGTCGCACCCCAGATTTCTCTGCAGCTGTCGGTTGCCCGAGTTCAAACCGGCCGCCTCCGCTCGGGCCCCCTTCACGCGGCCCGAGATGGAGAAGCTGTTCCTGAACATCACGAGGGCGCGTTTGCGGAGGCGTTCCCGCATGCGCGCATCCAACGCGCCGTCGGCGCCGGCGCGGCGCGCGTGTGCGATCTGTCGGCGTCGGGGCCTGACGCGGGGCCGGCCGTTACCTCTCGAGACGCGACAGAGACGGTGTGGGCGGCGGCGGCGGTGCAGCGCAGCTGGCGCCGGACCAGGTGCGCTGGCGCGTGCGACGCCCGTGAAGGAGCCATGCGCGCCCGCGGCGCTTGCTGACAACCGGCCGTTGGGAAGCGCTGCGGGCGTCGGCGCAGGCTGCGCGAGTTTGCCGTCGCGATCGCTGCCGACCTTGTCTCACGCCGTGCCCGCGTTCATCGCTGCTGCTGCATCATGCCGGTGCACGTGCTGTTCTCGCTGCTTGCGCGGCCGGGCAAGCGTCGCGTCCGCCACCTGCGCGCTACTCGGCACGCTGCTCAGCTCGCGGGCGTGCTACGCTCATGGGCGGCTGTGCGGACCTACTGCGGCAGGGCGATGTCGCGATCGAGGTGAGCATGGGGGCCTCGCGCTGTTCGAAACGCCGCAGCGTCAGGCGCGCCAGGCTCGGGCAGCCGCGCCGTCGGTCCCCCGCCCCGCGGCCCCAACGCCGGCCACGCCTGGCGAGGGTGAAGACGACCTTTTTGCCTTGCGATGTGCCTTCGCGGACCCAGCGCTGGACGATGCCCTGCGTCAGTTCGAGCGGCAGGAAGACGTTGACCTCGAAATTCTTGCGGACCAAGTCGAGGGGGACTTTCCCAGACCGGCCCCGCTTCGCCCATGCCGGCGTTGTTCCACAGGATGTCGATGTCCCATTTCTGTGCCTGACGGACAAGGTCAGTGCAGATCGATGGCGTTCGACGCGGCTCTTGTCGATCAGCCCAGGCGCTGCGAGCGGCGCCGCGCAGCGCGGCGTAGCTGGCGACGAACCTGCCGCGTCGCTCGATGCCGTGCGCCTCGGCGGCGCGTCGCTGCGCGTGGTTCTGTTCAGTTTTGTTCTCGCCATGTGCAGACCCGATGGCGGTCCGGGTGCTCCATGCTGCTGGGGGCTTGCTGGGGCTTGCGCGGCGGGGCATGCTGATCGTGGCGGGCGATCGCGTCGCTGTTGACCGCGCAGGGACACGGCCCGATGGCGGCGATGCGCGCCGAGTGGTGTGCATGCATGCGTGCATGCGCGCGTGCGTGCATGTGTGAGTGTGATGGGCATCATGCAAGGTGGATGTGCTCACAGATCCTGCAATCCGCCGGCCCACGCCGCCCTGTGCTCCGCAGACGGACGCTGAACGCCTGGCCGCAGAGTGCGCGTCCCGCGTCGCCGGCGGCGTCGGCGGCGGCGAGGGTGGGGCGCCGCGCTCCTGGAGATGGGTCGGCGCCCGATCGGCGATCGACGACTCTTGGGCGTCGTGCACTTGGGGCGTTGATTCACCCCGCAAGGCGGTATGGGTACTGCTTAGAGACGAGTGCTCAGTGGTTAAGAGAATAGTCTATTTTTGGTGCGTTTTGGGGGCTGATCATGTCCTCGGTGGCGTGGCGGGGTAGTCTGGTACATCGTCAGCGCCTTTCGTCTTGCGTCGATGAGGAAGCAGCCTCCGTGGCATATCGCGCTACCTGCCCTTGGTGCTGTGGCCCCCCGCTTCACCACGCCCGCCTCGTCTGTGCTCGTCGCCGCCTTCGCGCGGCGAACTCCCTCCCCGCATATTCTTCATCCACCAGGGAGCCAAACGTACAATAGGCAAAGGGTTCTCTCAAAGAGCGGCATCCTATCTCAACCTGCACCCGGGCCTGCATATACCGCCGAGCGTGATCGACGCCCCCAGGTGAGGCGCGGCGCCGCCTCCTCCGACACCGTCAAACCGCTTGCGTTTTGGCAAGGGCGTTTAAATACGCGCACCCTCATCCGCGGCAGCCGCGCCCCCCCCCCCCCGATGGCGCCCTGCACGTGTCCGTCTTGCACGCTCGGCTCGCTCCTGCCTCCTCCTCCCTCCCCCCATCCCCGGCACGGTCGGTCGCTCTCCGCTGCCGCCGCCCGCCGCCAGCTGCAGTTCTGACTTAGCTGGCGTGGGCGCTGGCGCGGCCCCCTCATGGCCACGCGTCGCTGGTTGAGCTCGTTGTCACAGGTCAGCGTTGAGGGGTTATGGTTTCAGAGGTTTCACGGCTGGGGTTTCCAGAGTTCAGGGCTTCCAGTGCTTCAGCTCTTCCTCTCATGCAGGGCTGCAGAGTTCAGCATTCTGGATTCAGGGTTTTATGTGTGGGGTCTCCAGGGTGATACTGGGCATCTGTTGTCTTTCTGATTTCAGTTTTTGTTTGGTTCAGGGTTCAGGGTTCGAGGATCTGGGATGGCCCTCCATGTACAGCATCGCACGCCCGCAGGCTTGCACCCACGCTGCTTACACCCTTTGCACCGCGCCACTTTGCTGCCTCGGCCGGCGCGGCCCCGCTTCGCCCGCCGGCGCAGCGCCACGCCACGGCGCCCGTTCACTTGGGTCAGACTGCCTCGGGCAGCTCCGCCTAAATCACAGCTGCCCAGCAGCTGCCACCCGCCTGCCACACCCCCGCAGCGTGGCGCGCGTCTCCTGGGCGGGGGCCGGCTGGGCGCCGGTGCCGTCATCACGACGCTGGCTCGCCATCGCCACCAACAGGCGCGCGCTGGAGCCGCAGGTGCGCAGCGTTCTGCACGGGTCGGGGCGTCTTCTTGCCAGGGAGCTGGGCGAGGTGGCTCGGCCATGGGCGCAGTGGGCAGCGCGGCACGTCGCGGCACGAGCGCCGCGGCAGGGGTTCGGGACCGGCGCGGCTGCTCGGCTGCCCTGATGGCGCGTTCTCAAACCTGCAGTTTGGTAGTCGAGGAGTGGCGTCGACGCTGTCATGCGTGAAGCGTCGCACCATGCAGCGCGTGAGCGCCTGTCCGGCGTGTGGCGCCGATAGGTGCGGTTGCTGCGGCTTCGACATGCCGCCGCTCGAGGGCGGCGGGTGGGCAGACACTGCCGAAAAGCTGCGGATGGCTTCCAGGTCATGTTTGGTGGAAGCTTGGTGGATGGTCCGTGGATGATTTGGCGGGCAAGGGGGGAGGGGGGAGGAGAGGAGCCGCACAAGCTCTCCGGGCCGCTTGCGCACGCGCGTCAGCGGTTTTTTTTGGTGCTGCGGCTACGGTGGCACGCAAGCTGGGCGGCGGACAATTTGCTGGGCGACGGTTCTCTGGGTTGGCTAGGTGCGTGCATGTGCGTGAATGCACATCCGGAATGCCGCCGCACTGTCGTGCCGCTCCCTTCTCCGCCGCTGGCCTGGCAGGCGGGCCGCCAATCCCCCCTTCCTGCATATCGAGGATCGGGTGCGCCACGATTTCTACGCCAGCGTTCGACCTCCCGCGTTCTTTCCGCCAGGCCCACCTCTGGCTCTGCGACGGCCAGGCCAGCGACGCCACGAAGCTTCCGAGCTGCCCCCAGAAGTTCGACAGCAATCGAGCGGACTGGCGCCGCGCGTCGATGCTTCGCATTCGGCAGGCAGCGGATGAAGGCGGTGTAAGCAGTTGTTGGAGCTTGTCGATATAGAAGGGCTTGGCGGTCTTGCGCTGCACTGCGGTGCGCTGGAGGAAGGCCGCGCCGAGTTCGGCGAGCTGGCGCTCACGCGGTGGCGGCGGTCGGCGAGCAGCACTCTGTTGACGTGGCCGCGGAGCTGGGCGGTGCGCCTGTTCGGCTTCCGATCCCCTGGTGTCCTGCACCCATTGCTCTTCCTGTCAAACTGTTTGTTGTGGTTTGCTAGCGATCGCACCTCGTTTCATGAGGAGGTCCGAATGTCAAGTGGGCAGGCATGAGGAAGAGCTCCGCTTGGCTGGAGTGCAGGGGAGCAGCACGAGTGCCCCCGGGGCGGGTGGCCGCCCCTGGCCCCTGCTGGGACAAGGGCGACAAGGCGGCCTCGCCGCAGGGGCCCAATCGCACCCTGCCATGCAGCCGCCGCGGCCGCACGAACGCTCCTCCAGCTTATTCGTTCATGAGACACGAGCGGCGCCTCTGCGCTGAGCGACGCCATGGAACACATGCGGTGTGGTGCGGTGCCCCCTCTGTGTACGAATCGGCCGTCGTTCGCTGTCGCAGGTCGTCGGCGCCCCAAGGCGAGTTCCCTCCAGGATCAGCAGGAGGGCACTGCGCCCCTCCGCCCCACCGCCGACACGCTCGCGCGAAAGGCGGCCTCGCGGCGCGCGGCTTGACGGCGGTCGGAACATCGCTCGGCGGCGGACAATCGACTTCGGCGGCGATATAGCGGCCCGTTTCGCGGACCGCGCCGCAGACCTGCCACTCGTTCTCAAACGCGTTCCTGGCGTCTCTGTCGCTTTTCTGAATCTCTGTCGTCTCCATCGTTCCGATCGAGCAGTTCGGCAAGCGGTGCCCGTTGCCAAGGCGGCTCGGTCTTTGAAACTCACGAGGACGCCTCGCGCTGCGGCTTGGATGGCGACGAACGGCGCCAGATGGCGCTGCTCCGCCGCGCGCTCGCGCGCGCCTTGCAACCCAGCGCCGGTGGCGGCGGCGGCGGCGGCGGCGGCGGGGAGCAGGACGAGGGGGTGGGGGGCAGCGGCGGCGCGGCCGCGGCGGCGTGGGGCGGGGCCGGCGGCGCAGGCGCAGGTGCGCTGGCAGCGGCACCCGGGTGCGGTCGCAGAGGCCCTGTAAGTTTGCCACTGCATTGGATCAGACCTCCTGTTGCATATGTCATCTGCCCATAGCACCTGCGATGCCCTGGGGTGGTTCGAAAATGCTTTGTATCCCCTTTCCCCTTTCCTTGCGCAGCAGGTGCCGCCTGGGGCGCATCCGCGGCGACGGCCCAGCCGCAGCAGGCGCGCGAACCAGGGGGGATGCAGCAGCAGCAGCAGCAGCAGCAGCAGCAGGAGGTGCCCGCCGCGCCTCTGCCTTGGGCTAAGAGGTTGCTGGCGGCACCAGAAGCGCCTCTGCAGGCAACTTGGCCCCCGCAGCAGCCACGGCCCGCAGCCGCAGCCGGCAACGCTTGGGGGACTGGCCGGCATCGGCCGGCAGCAGCGGCAGCGAAGCGCGGCGGCCGCGGCGGCGACCGCAGGCGGGGCGGGTGGAGTGAGGACGGCGGGAGCACCTGGGGCGAGGGCGGCGGCAGCAACGGCACCGACGACTCACCCGCATACGAGCCTTGCGGCGCGCCGGGCGGCCCTCCGCCTGGCCGCGCGGCGCGTCAAGAAAGCGGCAGCGGCGGCGGCGGCGGGAGCGGCGGCGGCGCGCGGCGGGGCGGCAGGGACGCGGGCGCCAAGGGTCGGACCGGCCCGGCCGGCAAGGTATGATCGCGGCTTGCATCAGCCGAGCCCCGGCTTCTGGCCCGCTCCATTCCCGTGTGTTCGTTAGGCGGGCACCGGAATCCGTGGGGGCGCCTCACCCGTAGGACCTCCCCAATGCCAGTCGCCCTTGAGCAGCCACCGTACTCGCTGCAGCGCTGCCCGTCCGCCACGCCCACTACAGCGGTCTCCGGCACTTGCATCGCACAATGAGGACACCCGGGGGCAGTTGGGGGAGCACGCTTGCGATGGCATGCCACGCCCACCTGCCGCCACCCAGCCTCGCGCGGTATCTTCCTCGCGCGCCCTGACTCTATCCTACCAGGGCGCCGGCGGGAGACCTGGCGGGCGCGGGCTGGCGCGCCGAACCGCCGCATAAGAGCCGCGCCATGCACAGAGCTCGATGGCACGCGACGGCTGCCTTTGTGGCGTAGTTCGGCCACTCCATGGCGCCCCACCGCGGGCCGGTGATCAGCATGTGACCCGCGCGCGGCAACGTCGACTTTGCCCTGCGGCGACGGCGCGTGCAAACGCACGCGCGTGCGCGCGCAACGCGCACACACACACACACACGCACACATGCGTGCGCAGACAGCCCAGCACACACTCACACAGCACATGCGTGCGCACACACGCAAAAGCCCCCCCCCCACAACACACACACAGGATACGCTCACTCCTCGTTTATACGTCTCTGTCACATCCACACACGCTACGCTTCCATATTTTCGCCAGCATTTTCAGCCCAGTTGCGACCGACATTTTACGCTCGTCTCTGTCCAGTGTTACCACTTTAGCTTCGTATTCGTCACCCATAGTGAAGAACTTCTGCGATCGCCTCGAGGGCTGCCGGGGTATTTCTGGAAACCGTGCACGCCCTGGGGGCAATTTCAGGACCTATGACCCCGCGCGCTGGGCGATCATGAATGCCGAGGATTATGAGGCGGCGCTGAAGATCGACCCGACATTCCATCCACCGCGTGTGGCGATGCCGCCGCCTTGCCCCCCCGCCGACCCCGCGCTGCTGCGCGAGGAAGCCTTTGTCGGGCCACCCGCGAAACCCTATGTTTTCCGCGGCGTGACCGCGCTCGACCGCGAGCGTGCGCATTATTGTCTGACCGCCGCCATCTATTATGAGGCCGCATCCGAAACCGATGACGGGATGCGCGGCGTCGCGCAGACGGTGATCAACCGCGTCCGCCACCCAAGCTTTCCGAACACCGTGTGCCCCCCCCCCTCGCTGCCGCCCAGCGTGCTGCGCCCGTACAGATTCTGTTCGCGC
>NNCB01000582.1:0-16091 GCA_002317545.1 Scenedesmus quadricauda | reverse complement strand
GCTGGAACTCGTTGCATATGGGGTGTGTTCGCCGGACTTCAAGGGCGAGCGCTCAGGAACGTGCGCTCTTCTCATTTTTGGTTTGCGAGCGGATCGCAGGTCCGACTAACGTCCTTCCCGAGATGGAGTCATGTCGAGGCATTTTCAGCTCGACCAGGCCGGGCCATGATCGAACGTCGCGATCACGTACCCTGCTGACACACGTCGTTTCGACGTGGGCAAGATGGTGCGAGATGCGGCGCTGAAGAAGACCAAGGCGGCGGAGGAGGCGCGTGAGGCGCTGGAGGCGGAGCTGGACAGCCTCAGGAGCCAGATCGCGTCCCTGGAGCGCGATGTGGCTGTGGCCAAGCAGGTGCGTGGGTCTGACGCTTGGTACCCCACGTTTTTTTCGCTGTTTCCTCTCAACGACGCTCCGTCGTCAGCCGTATACGAAGAGCAGGAGGGCTTTGCGGCCCTGCAGGCTTTTTGTGTTCGCGGCGCTTTCGGGGCTTACAAGTGGCGCTGTGCTGGTGAGTGCAGCAGGAGCCGCCACCCCCTGCACTTCACCCTCACCCGCTCACCAGCTCGAACGCCGTTCTTGGCCGCCAAGTACCCGGCCTGCCGGGCCATTGTATAATGGTTCAGCACGACTTTCTGTACCGCCCCAAAACTACCCGCACCACCCGATGGCTCATCAGTGAGGGTGATCGACATGAAGCCCGCAAGCTGGAGGAAACCCGGATAGACCCGGCGTCCGGCGCCCGGATACCAGGCCGGAACGGTCGCGATGACATTTTCCTGGAACCAGGCATAGGGGCCGCGTCTACTTCAACCTTGGCGTTGGTGGGGTGGTGCCTTCACAGGGCTTCGATGGTAACTGGTGTTGTACCGACATCGAGTGGTCCGTTGATCGCTGAATGAGAACGAAAGGCTTCGCGGACGATTCGCACCTGAGTCCACCGGTGGCACGGCTCCGGCTGCACCTCTACCCTGCTTGGCGGTTTGTTGGCAGGGGGCGGGAGCAAGCTTTGAACCCCGCTGCGGCCCCAACCAATGCCGATGGCGGATGCGACCTGACCCTCAACCCCGACATGACGCTCAGCCCGCGACGTCGCGCCAGTCGATCTGATGCGCGTGGCGGAGAAGATATGCAAGACCGTGGAGAAGCCCTGGTTGAACTTGTCCGAGGCGAGGATCTTGTCGACGAGTGCCTGCGGCATCGGCTGCCCCGTCTTGTAGTGCGTCGCATATTTCGACAGCACCTCGGGGGTCATCAGCCAATTCTCGTTCACCTGGCTCGGATATTCGACGAAATCGCGGGGCACCCCGGCGAGCGCCGGATAATAGATGTGCTGCAGCCACAGTTGCCGCCGGCGGTCCAGTCCGCAAGATCAAGGTGTGTCAGTAACGCCCCCGTCGCCTTCGTTCTCGATCGCGGCTTACCGGTACGCCATACGGGTGCCCACGCCTTCAGGTCGAGCGCAGGCGGCGCGCATGAACAAGGTCGATCTGGACCCTGGAGACGGACGGGACAAGTACATCGCCGAGGCGGCGGATGCGGACGCAAAGTACCAGCAGGTGTGCGGAGTGCGGCACGAGATGCGATGCTGGTGTGCGAATGGTCGTTTGTGCCGCAGCACCACTGCCACGGGCGGGTGATTGCAGGTGGGAGTTTGTTGGCATTGCAGGGCACTGGGCTTGGGCACAGCTGCTCTGCTGGGGAGCGATGGGGGTTGTGAGTGAATGTGAATAATGATACACAGTATGGTGACCCAAAACTACTGGAAGCGACAACAAGTACCTCGACAACTCTGTATCAAGGACTATTGGTTTGGTTTGTGATTGACTGCTCTCCAGGCCCTGGAGGAGGTGAAGGTGCGCGAGGTGGCCATCGTGGAGCTGCAGAAGCGTATCAGCGAGGGCGAGGGGCGCCTGAAGCAGCAGCAGGTGCGTGCGCCGCCCGTCGCACACACAAGGGGACAGATGCAGGCGTATTCCCGGCTATCTGCTCAGCTTGGTTCTGCCCGGAAAATCCCAAACCGGGGGAATGACGATTTATACCAAAGAGCCTGAACCTACGAATTCTATTTCTCAACAAAATTCCATAAAAACGTCATGAATAATCGCCTCCGCCTGAACGTCGAAATCAAGTTGGCCTGAGCCAACGCAGCCCCCGCGAAAGCCGGGGTCTCTATCGGCAGGACACTTCGGTGACTGCATTGTCCGGCGCGATCCGGCCCGACGATGCGGTGCGAGCCGACCGCAACCTCTACAGCAAGACGCTCATGAGGCCCAGGACGAAATCTTCTGAGCTCAAGCGGAAGTTCAAGATCCAGGTGCACTCAAGTACGACACAACCGGGCCCCCAGCTGCATGTGCGTCCTGCCGCGCAGAGTACACGCGCGAGGCCGGTGCGGTCTATCGGCGTTGGATCGGCGAGGCGACAAAGCGCTATGGTGCCGATGGTCTGATCACGAGCTTGGGTTACCGACTGCTCGCCGGCAATCTCGAGGATCAGAACCAGCTGAAGGAAGCCGAGGGCTATTGGAAGCACCTCCTCGCAAGACATCAACCGCATGGTTCTGGGCGAAAGTGACGACGAAACGCTGGCGGCATATGGTTTCCTTTCGTCACAAGGCGCAATAGCGCATGCAGATTCGACTCCAAGCCGGAGGAGTTGGATCGCAAGGAACGCCGGCTGATCCAGCTCAAGATCCAGCGCGAGGCGCTGAAGAAGGAGAAGGACGCCGAATCGAAGCAGCGTTTGGCCGATCTCGAAACCGAGATCGCCGCTCTGGAGCGCGAGTACAACGACCTCGAGGAAATCTGGACGAGGCGGACGCGGCGCGCCGACGAAGATCAAGGAGCAGATCGAGGCGGCCAGCTGCAGGGTATTGGGCATTTCAAAAGATGACGATTTGCATAGAGAGAAGATTTCGCCTACGTCGCCGTCTTCTGAGCATACTTGCGTGATAAAGGGTACATTCCTCTAAAAGATTGCGTACTTTTGACTTACAATCTCGGTCCAATTCTCCCAAAAACCACAACCAGGTGATGGGGGAGCGCGACATCCTGGGCAGCCAGCTGATCCGCCGCAACGATGAGCTGGCGCTTCTGTACGAGAAGGTCAAGCTGCAGGGGGCGGCGCTGGCGCGGGGTGCGGTGCAGTACAGGGACAGGTGGGGCTGGGCAGGGGGGGTCGCACCGCGAACTCGCGGTCACCGCTACCAGGCACGGTGGCGACGTTGCTCGCGTACTGTTCAATGGTCAGCACTTGGTCCAGCAGCGCGCCCAGCTGCACTTCGCCGAAGATGCGCGGGTCTTGACGTTGGTCAGCACGCGCTTGAGGTCGCCCACACCGGTCGCCAGCTGCTGCATCTCGCCCAGCCCGCGCTGCACCTGTTCCAGTCGTTCCGACACCAGCTTGAACGACTGGCCCAACCGCGTTTCCAGCTGCTCTGCTGCGCTCAGCGGTCCAACGTCGACGTCATCTGTGCGAGTTGACGAAGTCGGTTGTCGAGATTGGAAGTCTGGTCAATCGTGAGTTGGATTGTGAAGGGTTTGAATGATGGGTTTGAAATAGCCATCCTGCTGTGCGCGCTTAAGCGGATAGTTAACTAGATGCACCGCCAATTCGACCAATTTGCCGTCCCGACGGAACGGCGTCGCCGTAAACTGCAGGACCGGCTTGCCGGCAAAGGCCTCCCTGAATGCGGACCATGTATCGGCGCCGATGTGATTGCGCTTCATCGACATCTCAGCGTTAAACATCGCGCTTTGCTGAGCGATCAATCCGCCGAATTCGTTCGATAGGCACAAACCGGACGCTCGCACGGTCGCCAGGTGGCGGCGCTGGGCCACAGCCTGCTGGCGGAGCGCACCAAGGTCAAGGCGCTGAGCGAGGAGCTGGAGAACCCCCTCAACGCTGCACGGCGCGTGCTTTGGGCGGCGCGCGGTTGCGCGATCCTGCAGCCTTATGACATGCGCGCGGTGCGGGGACGTTTCACCCGTCGACGACGCTGCGCAGCCTGGTCCCGAGCCATCTGTGCACACGGTTCATGGAAACACCGTGCCTGCTGCACTTGTGCGTGCTGCCATTCGATCAATCAGCAACCAACCAGCCGAGCGACCATTCCGAAGTCAGCCAATTCCAGCCTGAACGCGCTATGAAGACCTTAAACAATATCTTGAGGTGGCGCAAGCTGGAGGGCAGCGACCCTAGCGCGTATGAGATGATCCAGAAGATCCAGGCCCTGCAGAAGCGGCTCATTGCCAAGACTGAGGAGGCCGTGGAGAAGGACATGCTCATACAGGTGATCAGCTTTACTGTCTATCGATGACAAGAGGGTCGACCTGTTGTGCTCTGCATGCAGTTATGCCGGCAATAGCGGGCACCTGAACTCTGCCAAATCACCGCTGTGGAGATGTGGGTGCCGTGCTTTCTTGGCGTGGGTGGGGCTGGAGGCGGAGAACGTGTGAACAAGGCAGTGCCGGCCGCTCTATGCTGTTGCGCTGGCGATTTTGGAGGAGGCCTGCCTTCGTTATATTCGACCCTCCCTCCTTGGACCTCCCACCCGTCCCCATCAGTACATGCATCGATCACTGCCGCCCAGACTCACCTGGCGCCCGGCGCGCCCCTCGCCCTCCTCGCATACCCTGAAACCCTCACCGCAGGAGAAGGAGCGGCTGTATGCGAGCTGAAGAACATCCTGGCGCGCCAGCCCGGCCCCGAGGTGGCGGCGCATGTGGAGCTCTGCCAGGGCAGCCTGCGCGGAAAGTCGTAGCGGCTCAAGGCCATGGCCTCGGAACTCAACGTGGCACAGGCGCCGGTCGCCGTGGCGCAGAGGGGAGTTTGCTGCTGCGACGCCGGCGGCGCTGGGCCCACGGCGTCAGGGCAGTCTCTAGGTGTGCGGCTGCTGTGCTGATGACGCAGGTTTTGGGCCGCTGAGGTGAGGCGTCACCCTGTGTTTATGTCTGGCGCGATCCTGGCTTGAGATTCGAGATCGCCTTGCGCCCCCAACTTGGCCCAATTTGCTATTCAAGGTGGCCGGTCCGCTATGAGATCGAGACGGCTGGCAAAGGAGTTCGGGGGCTGAAGAAGCGCTGGTTCGATGCAAAGCGGCGATAGCAGCAGCAGCAGCGCATCAGCGCGCAGCAGCGGTGGCGGCGGCGGTACGGGCGCTCAGAAGCAGCAGCAGTCGGGCGGCGCCGCGGGACCCGCGGGAGGGGGCAGCAGAGACGGCGGACTCGGGGATGGCCGCGGCCGGGCAAGCGGTCAAGGGTGGCGGAACCGCAGTAGTGTGATCGCCCATGCCGTAATGTTTCGGCTATGGAGTTTGCTGCGCTGCGCCTGGCGCATTTTTTTCGGCAATCGAGCGGGGCCGGTCAACTTGCGTGCGGCCCTGGGAGTGTGGCGATGACGAAGCGCCGCTGCAACATGCGGCCAGCCTGCTGCCTTTCATACATGCACCAATCACATCTTTGACGATGTAAAGGCATTTTAACGACCTGTGCCGCGTTCCATTCGAATCTTGAGATCCGGCAATCCAAACGCGAACGGGATCCCAACACTCGGCGTGCGGCATAGATTAGGATTACAAATCACGTCGAAACCGGATATCAAGCTGCGGTCACCTCGAAGCTTGCTCGCGAGCATCAGCCCCGCCGCCATCCGCGGTCCTTGCTGGCACACGTGCACGACGCGTGGCGCGCGTTTGCGTCGGGCCACGCCACGAACAGCATGACCTGGAAAGACGCGCCGGTTCGTGCAGGCGCGTTGAATGCGCAATCTGGCCTAGTAAGCGGGTCGCCGCAGCTCTATCTGGACAGAGGTGCGTTCAGGTGAAGGCGCTGGTGCGCTTCCAAGCCGGGAAGCGCGCGCGAGCTTTGCCCAGTGCGAGCCTCGCGAGCGTCGGCCGCGACGCCGATCCCTTCGCTGCATATGCCAGCGATCGACGCACCCCGCAAAACCGGCACGCGCCGCAACACCGCAGTCCTCGATCGCGCCAGCCAGCGTGTTGTCGGCGAAATGCGCCTCGCAGAGCCAGTGATTGCCCGCTGCAACGGCTTCCCAAAGGACGAGGACGTCTGGCGGGAAATCGGTCTTCGTCCTCGAAGGCGAGGTCGAGATTCATACCGAATTCTACGATCCGGTGGCGCTCAAGACCGGTCAGGGCATCTATCTCGATTCGTCGATGGGCCACGCCTATGTCGTCGCCGAGGGACATGAGGAAGCGCTGGTGCTCGGCGTCTGTTCGAGCGCCGACGACGGACTGATGGACGAACTGATAAGGAATCTTCATGGTTAGCCGCCCCGCCGCCCGCGCGTGGGCAAGCCACATGCAGTATTGCCAGGGGGGGCACAGCGCCCGCATGCTCGGCTTCACCCGCCGAGCTGGGATTGTCGCGCGGGCGGGGCAGGGGCGGGCGCCCTGTCACAAATTGGCGGACAGGGCGCATAGCCCGGCGTCTCATGATGTCGCTGACCACCAGGTCGACGCCTTGCGCGCGCAGCACCGATCGTGCTTCCGCCGCGCTGGCGGCGTCCGTCACCGCAAAGCCCTGCGCCGTCAGATATTCGGCGAGCGGTTCGCGGATCGAGCGGTTCGTCGTCATCAACGTGATGCGGGGGGTGCCGGTATCGGTCATCGTCAGTCCATCGAATATAGTTCGCCCACCGGTCCGACGGACCGATGGGCGATAGCTGGCACTTGGGGCACATGGTTTCCTTGACCCACCCTGTCTTCCAGCGAAGCTTCCGCGAATTGACCAACCTGATCCTCGTACCTGCTCTTCCTGACCCCCGCCTCTACTATCATTCGACAAGGCTCAAAAACCGGCGACTGTTCCCGCCCGCAGGAGATCAGCCGGCGCTCTGGGTCCATCGGCCTGTCGTACGGCGCGCACAGCAATCTGTGCGTGAACCAGCTCGTGCGCAACGGCAATTCGGCCCAGAAAGAGAAGTACCTGCCGAGCCAATCAGGTGGGTGGGCGGAGAGGTCGGAACTTCACACCTGTTGCGGTTGCGAAGGAGGGAAGTCATGGGTGAGGCGTGTCGAGCCTGTCCATGTGCTGAGCCAACTGCGGGCCATCCGGGGGCTTGGGCGGTGGGAGGGCGATCATCGACTGTGTCATAAATCTTGTGGTCAAAGGTGGTGGTGAAAGGTGGATGACAAATAGAGGTGGTGCCAGGAGCCCACTTGTAAAGCCTTGAGTCCACCGTCTTGGGTGCACCTATTGGCCTGAACACCAGGCCCCTGATCCATCGGCTACCCGCCGGCGAGGCCATCGGGGCGCTGTCGATCAGCGAGCCTGAGCTCAGGCTCTGCGCCGCGCGCATGTCGACGCGCGCGGAGAAGAGGGGCGACCGTTCTCCGAACGGCAACAAGGTCGGGTGCACCAACGGGCCGCGGTGCGACTTACGCGCGACCGGTTCGCGGCGATCTCGTTGTCGAGCGCCTGGTGTGCATCGCGCTCCGCTGGCAAGATTCGACATCTCCGCCTACGTAAAAAGGTGCGATGTTTCCTGCATGCTCAAATGCTGACTGCCGCGCACGAGATGCTGTCATTCTTCGATGCGTTGCATGAAGCCATTGCCAGTGCCGCGCAGCCCAGTTCCAGCCGACCCTTGCTCTCCCGTTCGACGCCTATCGTTGACGTTAACGTCAAGACTGCGCCCGAAGGCGCAAGGGTGCAAGCGGGAAAATGGGGGTGTAAGGGGGTGGGGCCACCCCTCCCCCTTGATGGGGTGCACGGTCAGCAACTCAAGGGCGACACCTGGCTCGCACGCAACGACTGTCGATGAGCGTCGGCCCGGCCCCGAGGCCGACGTGCTGGTGGTCTACATGCGCACCGCCAGCCGCGAGCTGGGCAGCAAGTGCATGACCGCCTTCATCGTCGAGAAGGGCATGAAGGGCTTTTCCACCGCGCAGAAGCTGGACAAGCTGGGCATGCGCGGCAGCAACACCTGCGAACTGGTGTTCAGGGACTGCGAGATTCCCAATGCCAACGTGCTGGGCGAAGTGAACAACGGGGTGAAGGTGCTGTGAGCGTGCGTGCGCCTGTGTGTTGCAGCGAGCGGCCCATCGGCTTGATGGAAGTCTGATTGGTCTCGACCCATCTAGGACTGAGGTAAGACATGCTCAACAATCACGGCGCGGCCGACGCATCGGCAACAGCGAGCGAGCACGATCGCATCGGGTGCCGGGTTCCCTACTCGGTCTTCACTGACGAGGCGTATTACAAGGCGGAGCAAGAGCGTCTCTTTTGCTGCGTAGTCCGCCACGGAGCAACTTCTCGCAAGCCTAGGTGGTGTTGATATAAAACATGAAAGCCGGATGTGGCACGGCTCGGAAGTGCGCGCCCCCGCTTGCGCACCCAACTTGGCAAGTTCCGGCAGAGAACGTGCTCGGCGGTGAGAACAACGGCGTCAAGGTGAACCCATTGGACGCGCGCGGGCCAGTCACGATCGGAGGGGGATCAGAGGCAAGTGTGATCGGCGCGGCGGGTGTGCAGTCACGCGGGCGGCGTCACACCAGCGTGGCGACGAGCTGCCGGCGAGAATCACTGGCGCTTTGCGCTCGACCGCCGATGCCGATCCCCGTGCGCGCGCCTTCGCCGGTCGTCGATGAGCCGCGCTACCACCTCAACCGCCAGGTGGTCACGAGCGGCCTTGTTACGAGCGGCTGGTTCTGGCAGGAGGACCGGTGGGTGATGCAGAAACTGCACGAAGGCACGCTCGAATATACACAGCAGCGCAAGCAGTTCGGCGTGCCGATCGCGAAGTTCCAGGTGCTCCAGCACCGCATGGTCGACATGTTCATGGAAGTCGAACAGGCGCGCTCCATGACGATCATGGGCACACTGAAGCTGGGCCTGCCCGCGAACGAGCGCATGGCAGCGGTATCGCGGCAGAGCGAATGGAGACGGCGCCAATTTCGTCGGCAGCACGCGATCCAGAGCTTGAGCATGAAAGCTTGCCATCTGTTTGTCGCGCCGTGGCTGAGAACATCACCTGCACAGACGCGCTCACACACACGCACGCACGCACGCACGCGGGCGCGCTGCGCTGCGCTGCGCTAGCTGCAGCGCTCCTGCAAGCGCACCCCTCCACCCACCTGTCTACTTGCAATGAATGCTGGCCAACCGGGGCTATGATGCTGACTGGTTTCGTGATGCCCTAACAGGAGAAGGGTGGTCGCAGGCAAGCTGGCCGACATGTACGCAGCTACGTGGACCTGCAGGACATACGTGTCTGCATGGCGCATGATGCCGACGCTGGCCGCGCCAACCGCAAGGACTGGCAGCTGCGATTCTCTTCAACGCGGAACGTGCGACCCGGAAGCGCTTGATGCTATACAGGTGTGAGTCTGGGAGGGCGTATGGGTGACCAGGGCTTAACTAGGAAGCGACTCAGCAGGCCGCGCAACGCACACCGACAAGCCCCCATTGCGTGCGTGCATCAGTGCGCACAAATAGCCACATGCACACGACGCTCGTGCATTACACAACACACTCTCTTGACGCGTGCATGTGTGCCCACGGCCGTGCCAGGTGCTCGGTGGTAACGGCTACGTCAACGATTATCACACTGGTCGGATGCTGCGGGATGCAAAGCTCTAAGAGAGTGGGGTAGTCGTGACGGTCGGGGCTGGCGCGGTCTGGCAGGGCTTGGTCGGGGCTGGCAGGGCGTTGTGTTGGCTGGTGGGGGCTGGCGGGGGGCCGGTGGGGTGTAGCAGGGGATGGTCTTGCAGCCTGCCACGCTGTTGCAAGTTGCCTCGCGTGGCGCCCGCGGTGCTGATCTGCGAACATGCGGCCAACGCGCTCGCGCTGCTGCGGGGCGCTGCGTATGCCCACCTCCATCCGCCGCGCCCCGTTGACAGGCACGTCTGAGATACGGCGCATGCTGATTGGGCGGGAGCACGCAAGGAGGCGGAGCAGTGAGGCATTCTGCAGCCAGCCAGCTGTGGCATGCCTCACGCTGCCGCGTCTCGTTGTGTTTCTTGGCTTTCGGATTCAGGTCGCCTGCGGCTGGATTTCAGTTTGGCTGGTTGACTCCATGCACCTCAATGAATTACTTGGCAGACGGTACGCACTTTGCCAAGCCTTCGGCAATTGTTCTGTCCCTGAGTTGCAGCTGTGCTCTTGCGTCGTCGCACGTTCAAGTGGTCAAAGGTCTGGTTCAATGTACGTTATCTACCAGGAATTCGCATCTGCACCACTCTCACAACGTATGCAAAGGTCACGCCAGGCAGTGGGCTGTGCTCATGCCAACAGACAACAAGGTTACTGTCCCAATTCAATGCCACTGTCCTAACATGTCTTGATCTGCTTCAGCAGCAAGCAGCAGCTCTTGTATTTCATCTCTTATAATCCCCTCAATCGATTTCTGATCGCTTTGGTATGCGGCGCCCAGTACGAGAAGCTGCTTGGCGACGTCGTGCAACAGCAAGGTTGTTATCAGCGAGGGGCTTTCCTTTGTGGCACAACGCGCTTGTACGACCCCTGGCCTTGCACAAGCACACAAGTGGCTCGAATGCAGTTTAGTTAGCAGTCCACCAACATCTGTCCTAGCTCATAACGCCCAAGGTCAATGCATGCAGATTTCCCATCATTGCAGGGTGCACGTGCAGCTTTTCGGCCCTTCAATGGCGGTGATGTCACCATTATTCGTTGGCGTTGGCAGGCCAGCACGTGACGAGCAATTACAAATTTTTTCAGTTTGTATGCGCTACGGAGGTCGTTGCCGAGTATAGCGCACGAAGGCGCAACTCCGATTTGAATTTGGGCACGCAGCTGCTCCAACCGGCTCCCTATGCGAAGTGCATCCAGGGAAGCCGCGACAGGAAACTCTTAAAAGCACATGAAATCTGCCACTGACTGCGGGCTCACGCAATGATCGCCTCTCATCGAATTTACCGCGACAGGCGCGTGCTGTGCCGATCATGAGCAAGGCGCGTGCAAGGCAGCGCTACGGCGCCCATGCAGCTGTCGGACAGCACCGGGTGCAGCGCGCGCTGCTGTGGGCAGTCGCCGCCTCGCCCCTGCTCCTTGATGGCCGCAGGGGCGTACTTCGCATGCTGCCTGTTGCCGGCGGAGATGCGAACTTGCCGGGAAGCCGCAGCATGCAAAGCGCAGGCGCCTTGCAGCATGAATCGCCGGCGGGCCCAGCGCCACAGTACCCACGCGGCCCTGCAAATCCAGCCGCAAAGCTGGTGCCGCGGCGACAGCCGGCGCAAGCGGCAGCGGCGGCGACGGGGGCATGCAGCCTGGAAGAGGCATGGGCAGTGCTCGCGGCTCTACTGTGGCTGGCTATGCGGGCGCCCATCTTCGGCACTCTGGCGCTAGTGTTTGCATACGCGGTCCTGCTGCCAGTCCAGCTCGGGTGTGGCGACACGGGTGACGACGACGCGAAAGGGGTCGCTGCCTCCGCGCCCCCTCCGCGCCCCGGCGGCTCCGCGTCGCACTGTTTGCGGTGGAACTACACTCGCCGCAGCGCCCGGCGCGCACTGTCTGCGGACATCTGCTCGAACAGGCGGGGGCGGAGGTGCGCGTCTACTCGCCGGTGGCCCCGCAAAAGGCCTTCGCGTCGGTCGGCGATATCGTTCCGGTGCCGCCTGATGCCGGCGCCCCTGCCGCTGCGCTGGGCGACCAGGGCGCGCGCCGATTGGACAGCGTCGGCACCCGCTCGGTCACCGCCGGCGCCAATCGAGGCGGCGATCCAGTTATATTGATCAACGACGCCCTGTTCGAGCGCTACGCCGCAAGCAGCGACTTCATTCAGGCGTGGGCCCGGCTGCCAGCCGGGTTTCGTGAGGGGCTTGATTTCGCAGCTTGGAAAAGGCGAAGAGCAGCGACATCCTCGGGCGTGTCGATCGCCGCCGACCAGTCAGCGGTTTCGGGGGCGAAGCTGAAGAAGCCTGCCCCGTCGCCCTTCGCCGCAGCAGCCGCAGCAGCAGGGCGGCCCACCAGGCGCAGCGCCGGCGGCGGCGGGCACGCCGGTGAGGCATCCTTTGCCGGCTGCAGCGCTGCACGGGACGCAGCTGCCGCCGGTCACGGACGGACTTCAGAAATGCCTGTCGCCCGAGCTCGTATCAGAGGGCCCCCTGGCCGCTCCGTCCTCGCGCAGGCGCAGACCAAGCGCGCCTCTGCAAGCGCCCGCACTCTGGGCGGCTCGGTCGGGCGTGACCGGCCGCTCGCGACGTCGCTGCGGGACAGTGCTGCGTGGCCACCGTCGCCGACGTCCTGCGACATCGCCCCGCCCATCAGGCGAGCTGTTGGTCGAAGCTCGCCCGGAGGTGCGGTGCAGGTGGCATCCCGTGAACGAGCTGCGGCGTGCAAGATCGACGCGAGCGCGGCGGCAGCGCGAGCTGCGGCGGTAGTGGCAGTGCAACACAGGCGGCGTGGGCGGGGTGGTTTGCGCGCGAGCGGCAGCCGACGCGCCGAGCAGGGGCGTGCGGCGCGTTCTTGGTGATGAGGATGGGGCGGCATGAGGACGTCGACTTCTGACGCAAAGCCGTCAGCAGCTCTTGTATTTCCAGTAGCGGTCCTTGCCCTCGCCAACCTGCGCGACGATCGTTTTGATGCGCTTGACGCGCGTTTCCTCGCGCTTCGCCACACCCATTCGATATAGTCGCGCCGCGTGCCGGGCGAACGCAAGGCGCAGGCGCAGACACTGGCGCGCCGCACGAGGCACCTGAAGGGCCAGGCCTCGCCCGTACCGAGGGGGCGCCGGTGCGAAGCTCGCTGCACACCAATTCCCCTGAGCTGCGCGTTCCAAGGGCGAACGGCGCGCCCGCACCCGCGTCCGCGGCGTCTGCGCCGCCCACGCCGTCGCGGGCTTCTTCGCCTCGCGCCTCCCCCAGCCAGCGGACGCCGACGGCGTCGCGCACCATGAGCGGTCACGGGCAGGGCGTCGCTGCCGCCGCCATCGGCTGCGAGGCCGAAGCCGCCGTTGCCGGCGTCCCCGCCGTCTTCCCAAGACGAGGAGCGCCAAGCGGCGCGGGCGCCGGCGGCGAGCCCGCAGGAGGCCTGCGAGCGGCGCTGCCTGCCTGTGGAGCTGCTGTCGCAGCGGCCGGAGGCGCCCGGCACGCGAGTTGCGTGTGCGCGCAGCTGCCATTCCCGGATGCCGCAACCACGCAGGTGTGGTGTAGTCGATCAGCGAGGTGATGATGTTCGACGGCATCCGCTCGTCCACGTCCCTGCCGAGCTTGATGCCCTTTGAATTGGGTAGCGGGAAAGACAAACCCCAGCAAGAGCCTCCGCAAACGAGCCTGCGCCCCTCACCCACCCGCTCAACCGCACGCAGCAGTGGCGCTCAGGGCGCGGATCTGGCGCCCCCTGCCCGCAGGCCTCGCGATCTGATCCATCGTCCAGCGCGCCGACACGATGGGCACGGCAGACTCGATATCCCGCCCGCTCCCGCCGCAAGCGCCGGCACCTCCCGACGCGCCGCCGCTGAAGCCGCCGCGCTCGCCGCCGCCTCCGAACAGCTAGTGTGCCAGAAGCCGCCGCCACGTCGACTGCAGCGCGCAAGGCGGAGCAGCATGGGCGCAGCAGGCCGCTCATGCCGCCGACCGCTGTACGGCTGGAAGAGCCTGCACTCGACAATCACGGCGGCGACAGCTACGCTCCTGGTGCGGCCGGCCTCGATTGCAGCTCGGCAGCGAGGCGGGGCTCAGATGCATCACTCCCTCAGCAGCAATTCGGGGACGCATGCGAGTCAAGCAGCTGGAGATCTTTGCGGATTGAAGAGGGGCGGATCAACCTGTTCGGTTCGAAAATCTGGTAGACCTCTGACGAGCTGCCCCTGCTCAGTCAGGGGCATCAGGGCGGTCGTCCAGCGGTCGGAGCAAGCGTGGGGACGCCGCGTGCGACCGGCCGGGGAGGGTCGCTGAGCCCGGGCGGGCGCCGGCGGCCGCGGCCGCGGCCGCAGCGCGGCCGTTGCGCCGGACTTGCACATCGCGCGCCGCAGCTCTCCCGGCCGCGGTCACGGCGGCGCTCACCAAGCCGCGCGCCGTCCGCTCCGCCATTGCGGCGGCGGCCGGCCGCGCGGCAGCCCTCGGCCCCCGACCGCGTCGCTGCAGCGGCCGCGGCGCGTGGAGCTGCCCTGCCAGCGAACCGCACCCGCAGCTGCCAGCTGCCGCGTCAACCTGCTGGGCGGCCCACCTCAGCTCGATTGCAGCCTAAGCGCCAGCAGCAGGCCCAGCGAAGCTCTCAACTCGACCAGCTCATCGTTGACCCGTCAGCCCGAGGTGGTCTGCTCGCTTCATCACGCCCGACGGGGCGGTCGGCACCGGCCGCACCGCGCACATTGCCCGCCGGGCCGACGAGCGCCTTCACCATCGCGCACCGCCGCGACGCCGCCGCTCCCGCTCCCGCTCCCGCTGCCAGAGGGGTCCGCGCCCGCGGGGGTGCTGCGGGGCCGGGGTGCTGCGGGGCGCTTCGCTGGGCTGGATCGGCTTATCGCGCTGCAGCGACCGGGGGCGCCCGCCTCGGACGCCCAGCCCTCGCCGCTGCCTGCAGCCCTCGCCCGGAGCCTCTGGTTCGGCGAGAGAGGATTACAGGAGGGCGTGGCCGGCGGCGGCAGGCCGGGGCCGCAACGCTGCTGCTGCAACGGCCTCGGTGCGGCGCGGTGTCTCGCTTCGGTGCCGGCGCGACATTGGAGCGGCTTCAGGACGGCAAGTTGAATGTCTCATTTCGTCGCTTCGCAGGCGCCGACGCCGCTGAGCGCGTCGGTACTGTTGACGGCGAGCCTCGCTTTCGTCGAGCATCGTTGCGCGCGGCTTGTCTGTTCCTCGATAGCCCGCCGATGCTCGGCCTGTCGAGATTCGCACCAGGCTCATCGCCAATGTCGTCGACTGGGAATGGCGCTTTGATGGCTCCTTGACTTGCGACCGCCAGCTGTAAGGAAAATGCAGTTTTTGTTTGAGGATTTAAGCTAACGACATACACGTACGCCATTCGTCAACTGTTCTCCCGACTAATCCCTATGCGCCGCCGTTCCAAAGACTACGTTTTTTCCCGAGGTATTGACAAGTTGCTGCTGAATTTCTACGACGCATACACGTTTATGGGGCGTTCTCTTTCGCGAAGCGTTTCGCGGGCGCATGGAGTTTCGCGTGTCTAGTCACGGCAGTGACCTACCAGATGCGTGTACAACCTGCAATATTATAACTTACCGTGCGATTTGCAATCCCGCTGTGGCGTACCACAAGTCTACCACAAACATTCACAGATATGCAGCCATGCCTTGTCCGTGTCTGGAGGGCGCCACGCATCCTGGGTAGCCCCGGTTGGGCTATCCCAGTTAAACGCACGGGTGCCGCAATGGCCGCGTGTCCAGAACTCCTTTTCTTATAGCATACTCTGATTTTCACCGCTTTAGGATATAAGGAGTCTCTTTTGCTGTGAGCCTGCTTGTTTGTCATGACCCTATAGCTGTCCCCGACATGACGTGAGCCGTCTTGTGGTATGCTTCAGATGTTGTACGATAACATGCGAAACACGAGGATCTAAATGACAATAAGTGGTTGAGCTGTAAAGCGGAGCGAATCTACTCAGATTACGCACTATACACAACGCACAAACGGACAAGTGGTGAGGTACTGGTGGTGGCATACGGCACGTGCGGGTACACTCAATCTACTGTTACTTCACAGGCAGCAAGTCACGTGTTCCAATATTTAGGGATATTTCTGAGGTATTCGAGTATGCGCAGGCGCATCCAGTTCGGTCGAGCCGTTCTCGAAATAGAAAAAATATGGTCCCGGCAAGGGGTTCCGTCCGGTCAAAGGAGGAACAGGCGGGTTCGTCCCCTGAGCACCAACCGGAGAACCAACGAATAAAACAAGCAACAAGATTAATGTGCGAAACATGCCGTCGATGGTGACTATCTTTCCAGGGGAAAGCAACCTTGACTAGTTCAGCAGACTGGCCGCCATCCCAGAACAGTGCATAATGAGGCCTAAACTGAATGCCACCTGGGTTCGATGCATGGGCTGGGGGACACCAAAACGCGGCCAGCATACAGATGAATGGCTCATATGTCCACCGGTGAAGGCCGGATGAACGCACCGACGCGCAACCGTGCTTACGACACCGCAGCGCTACCC
>NNCB01000581.1:0-16092 GCA_002317545.1 Scenedesmus quadricauda | reverse complement strand
CATTGTGCTGGTGGTTGGGATGTGCAATGTCTGGACTGTAGAGGACGTGCACTGGGTTCTGGAGCTGTCGACAACCTTTGACAGATGCTGCATGCAGTGCATGCAAGTGGCGCAACAGTAAGCCGCCTGGCACCATGACAAGACAGAAACAGCACACATGTTCCAGGACAAAACAAGGCCCAAAAAAGCCGCCACACAAGGACCTAAACCTCCACACATGTATTTCTGCATGTGTACAAATCACACACAAACACGTGCAAGCGCGCACGCGCCCGCGTCGCTCACAGGGGGTTGATGATGCCGACGTCGTTGGCGTGCTTGGTCTCAAAGTCTGTGAACACCAAGGACGCGCTCTGCCTCACAGGCGTCAGAGCAGGCACGATGATCACCCGGAGCACCACACCCGCCAGATACACCACCGCACCGATCTGCACGCAAGGGGCGGGGGCAAAGCGTCGCCAGGGGGGTTGAGTTTGATGATGTGATTGAAGGTGGCATGGGTGGCGGCGTCTGGGCGAGGATCAGATTGTCGGCTCAGGGGCGGGTGCGGCGCCTGGGGGTTGCTGCGGGCGAGGTCGGATGCAGCGCGGCGCGCCCAGCGGCGCGAACGACGCTGCAGAGCACACGTGTGCGCGTGGACGCGCGTGTGCGCACGCGTTGTGCACGCGCCTGCGTGCAGAGTGTCGGAACCGCAGCCCCGCGCCATTGATGAGGGCGTTGCGACATGAATGCCGCGATGATCGCGAATGTGGTGGTTCACCTTGAACTCCAGGGATCGCGCCGTTGAGGCCAAGCCGCGGCGATCGACGGTGAACTGCTCATATTGCAGCAGCACCGGGGTCAGGAGTACGGCCGCGGTCCCCGTGTAGGTGCGGTTGAGGCGCGTGTAGATGGCGCGGGGGTTCATGGAAGTGCATCGTTGGGAGAGGGAGAAGAGTCAGCGGGCGGGCGTCGGTACTAATCCGCCGGGAGCGGAGTGGGTACCTGCGGCAGTAGCCGCAGGTCCTGAGTGTCTGGTACAGCTGCGGCGCGGAGCATGCGGGATGCGGGAATGCAGGTAGTGCTCTGTGTTGCTCTGTGTGTGTGTGTGTGTGTGTACGTGTGTGTGTGTACGTGTGTGTACGTGCATGTGTGCATGTGTGCATGTGTGCATGTGTGTGTGTGTGTGTGCGTGTATGTGCGTGCGTGTGTGCGTGTGCGCGCGTGCGTGTGTGTTGGTGTGTGTGTGTGGGGGGGAGGGGCGCGGGGCATGCACCACCGCTGCCGAGTCTGCACAGGCAGGGACGCAGCTGGCGTCTACGCAGCAGGTTGAGCCAGCCGGTGATCCAGCATGGCCAGGCAGAATGCGCAGCGAAATGGTCGGGTCAACAGTAAAGACGGAACCGTCTTTTGCATTTACGGGGACGGAGTCAAATCGACGGTTGATAGCCACAAGCGCCGTTGCAACCGTATCCACAATTTTGCTCCGGCTGCTGCTGCTGCCGGTACTGCTGCTGCTGCCCCTGTCGCCTCCGCCGCCACTGCTGTGGCTGCCATCGCGCGTTCGACGCCCAATCGCCAGCGCGACGCGCTTTGACCGAGCCATCGTCGTTGTAGTCGGCCGCCGAAAGCCCGGGAAGATTTCCGACCCCCAGCGCCCTCGGCCTGCTCGGCAAGCCAGCGGCACAAATTGCCCAGCTACCGGTATAGGTGCCGACATTGTGCATGAAAGGCCCCGTCCCCCCCCCCCATGCGTCTTGCACGATCCCTCGCTTGATGCACACCCTCCAGGGTCCGCATGGCCCCTCCCCTGACCAGTAGTACATGCCTCCAGCGGTTGGGTAGGCAGACGCCAGCTCAGCCATGCCCAGGCCAATGCACAGGGTGGCTGCAGACACGGCTGCGTGCGCGAGGGCCGGGCAGACAGAGGGGTGCCGAGCCCGACCATGCGTCGGCAGGAAGGGCAGGCGGAACGCCGCGGCCTTGAGTCCCCATTGCAACATGCCTTCGTCGAGTTCGAGAATGTCGAGCCCGCCGGCCTCGCGAGCCTTGCGGAAGTAAGGCTCGAGCGGGATCGCGTCCATCGAGACGAAACCGAAGATGACCTTCTTCACCTTGCCCGCGGCGCAGAGCATTCCGATGTCGGGGCCGCCATAGGCGACGACGGTGAGGTCGGTCAGGTCTGGAGGCGAGGGTGTCATGGCCGAGATTGTCAGGGCCACGGCGGTGAGGTGCCCGTGGGGAGAGGTCTGTGCGGAGCCATGGCCAACGCGGGCATGACCGGGGGAGCTGGATGGCAGGCGCTTGAGAGTATCCATGGGCCCGATGAGGGCCAGGCTAGGTGGACGTGGATCGAGCGCCGCACTCCTGGGGCGGCTACGGGGTATGGCGTGCAGTCGTTTGCCATTCAATATGTCGGGTGCGGCTGGCGAACGCCTTGGAACGAAGCGTGCCCCGCCGCCCGGCTAATCCTCGGGGCGCTGCCAGCAGCAGCCAAAATCGATCTGGGCGAGACACAGATTTGACAACCGGCTCGATGCCGGACTCTCTGCGTAGATCCGGTCGAGAAGATCGATCAGATCGGAAAAGATCGACTCCCACAAGATATGCAGCAGCCCGCGCTTGTTCGGAAAGAGCGCGTAGAGGGTTGAGGGCAGGCATCCGGCTCTCGCAGCGATCTTTCGCATCGAAACACCCGCATATCCTTCGGCGGCGAAAAGATCGCGCAGCTTGGGAGACCTGAGCGAGAGGATAAAGTAACGGAGGATCAATATGTTCAGCATACATTTGAAGCGTGGACGGGCGCGACCGGGGGGCTGGCAGCCTTCCTGACTTTTTCCAGCCTGCATGTGCGTTTCGAACCGCCTGGTGCCGCTCAGGCTGCTCCGCGCCTCGCACGGGCCAATGCACCGCCATATCGCACCTGAGGCGTTAGGCAAGCTTTGGACTGCAAAGGATGAGCGCCTGGATGCGGCAGGCGCCGCGCGCCTCGATCATGTCGGTCGAAGGCGGCTCGTCGGAACGCCCTGCGATCGTTATCGCGCCATGCGCCGTCGCCAGCCCCGACATATACTCGAAATCGTCGGCGCCATCGCATCTAGAGGGGTCACTGCTGGCACCCCGTTCAAGCAAAGCCTCTACGGGTGTACAGGGTGAGCGCAACCAGGGCGGCTTTGATGTGCCTGCAGCGCGGCTATGCGCGGCTGCGACATGCGCGATGGCGGACTATATCGTCATCGCTTGACAAGTCCCGCTCTGTTCCACTATCGTTCTCATTATGTCCGGTATCAGCCCTGACGGAGAATGATCGATGTTGACCGCCAAGCAGCATGAACTGCTTCACTTCATTCAGCAAAAGCTCGACGCAGGCGGGATTTCGCCCTGCGAGAGAGAAAGCTCCTCAAGCACAGAACATGCCTCATAAGTGCCTGGACGAAAGGAAAGGTTGTGCACGCAGCGTGCCCCAACGTGCTTGGAAGAAAGGGGTTTTCTCCGCAAAGTTGTGGTGGGCGTGGCGCACGACTCGCGGGCGAGAGTCGACAGAGGAGGTGCTGCTTGCGGGTTGTCGACACTGCAAAAAAAACCCCGCTCAACTGAAAGCAAGGATATTGGCGCAGAGGAACAAGCATGGGCTATCGCCACGCCCGCCTGGGTGCACGGTGCCCAGACAGGTGGGTCCAGCGCCCCCACCACAGATTTGCGAGGGCACACAAAGGCTCGAGGATCATGAGGCCGTAAATCACGTAAAAAGGGCTACCTTGCCCAAAGACAACGTACACCAGTGGTTGGTGCGCGATGCGTTTACTGCAAGGCAGCTTTCGCAACGAGGCGCCTTCTTGGCTCGAAAGATCACGATCAAGCCCGGCGAGTACAAGAATCGAAAAAGGGATGGACGCGGGCGATGTTCGGCCTCGACACGAGCGGGTGAGCCGTTAGAGCCCAGAACCCCGACCCGCGGCCTGGCAGGCCTCAGCCTGCTGCGACGCGTGCGGGTGCATAGGGCGCGGCTCCTGCACTGTAGTACAGCAGGCGCTGCCGGCGCCGCGCCCTGGCCCAGCGCGCTGAACACAGCCCACCGGCACCGCCGGCTGGGAATCCCGACGCCGCTCATCCTCGCTCGCGCCGGGCCGTCAGCCCGTCTTCTGACGTTTCGTCAGAAAAACCAGCGCATCAAGCGCCTGATTTCGGTAGTTTTGGCCCCATCCGGCCCGGAACAGCTTTTTTGGGTCGTTTGGGTAGATCGACAGACACACCCCTAAACAGTCATCCGCATGCGCCTGTTTCGACCAGGTGCATTCGCCGCCCATTGCCCGGCCCCTTGGCGTCTGCGGCGGCGCGCTTCCTCGCACCCGCGGGGTCGGCGCCATCCCCCTGCTCCCCCACGGGCCGCGCCGTCAGCCGCGCCCAGCGCTCCCTGACCTGCAGCTGCCGCAGCAGCTCCGACCCCTCAGCAGGCAGCACTGTCGAGGGCGTCTTGGCGCTCTCGCGCATGCTCTTCCACGTGTCGAGCGCCTGCTGCGTCTGACGGAAGACCTCGGCGCGCGCGCGGCCGCGCTCAGAGGCCGCCGACGCGACGCCGGCCGGGGCGGCGCCGACGCCGCTGCTGCCCTCGCCGGCGGGCAGCAGGCCGCTGGCCGCGAGCGCATCTATGTGCTCCTCCGCGGTGCGCACCAGGCGGCACATGACGCCGTGGCTGCAGGGGGAGCGAAGGAAAAGCAACGTCGATCCGTCATCACGGCGCAATATGACATCAGCGACGATGTGATGGTCTATGCGACCTATGGCCGCGGCTCGAAATCGGGCGGCTTCGTGTCGAACACTATGGGATGGAACGACCGACCTTACCCTCATGCGCCACCTGACAGCCCTTTCCCGCATGCGCGCATACCCGCAATCGCCCCATTTGCCCCTTCATGTACCAATAGCCCCCGTGCGCTGCACCTGTGAAGGGCTGCTGCAGCACCGACTCCAGGTAGGGCGCCCTCGATGATCATCGTGCCGGGATGATGCTTGTCGAGATGCTTCTTGATGATCTTGAGATTGCGCGTGTTCGAGCGGAAGAAAGGCACGAGTGCGCGCGCCGAGGCATGTGACCGTGCAGCGGGCGAGCACCAAGCGTTCGCATTCGGCGGCGAGCGTGACGCCGGCTCAGATTTGAGTCGCTTGCGGCCTGCACGATTCCGGTTCCGGTTTCCGTCCAGCGTACGCACCCCATCGCGCGGCGACGGCACGCGTGGGGACGTAGCCGAGCGTCTCACATGAATACTGCTGCTGCTGCTGCTGCTGCTGCTGCTGCCCCGGCCGCGGCCGCCCCTCTCACCAGTGCTGCAGCAGCACCATCTCCCCGTGAAGGCCACCAGCTCAGCCCTCAGCCCCGCGCCTCATGGGTTTCGACGGCGGGAGCGTGCCTGCTGGACGCTGCTGCTGCTGCTGCTGCTGCCGCCGCCGCTGCTGCGCATCTGCCTGCTCCTCTGCTTGCTCCTCTGCCTGCTGCTCTCCCTGCTGCTCTCCCTGCTCCTGCTGCTGCTGCTGCTGCTGACCTCTGGCCTTGGCTGCCAAGCCCTGCAGCCTCTTAATGCTGTCACTCAGGTCCTGGTGATGGTGCGTGAGCGTTTTGGAGCATGGAGAGACATGTGAGTTGGGAGTGTTGGCCACTGCGGCGTGCAGACAGACAAGCCTCGTCATTGCGAGGAGCGGTCCCCAGCCGCGGATCGCTCCCCGCGCACTGCATTCACGATTTTGCCGCCCAGTCACAGGGCTTCACCACTCAATAGGCAGCTGTCGCGACGGCGACACCGTGCGCATTTCGCTGCGCCTCCGCTCTGTGCGTCGCCCCTAATGCCTTCCCCCCCCTCCCCAAACCTGCAGCTTGATGACGCTGTCCTCCTCCCTGTCAATAAAAAAGATCGCATGGGCCGAAGGCTATTGCGCCATTATGCGACGCTCCACGATCGCCGAGCGGACGATCCAGGACGATGAAAACGGGCTTATCCAGATACGTCGCAAGCCGCTGGGCGTCGTCGCGGGGATCATCGCGTGGAATTTTCCCCTGCTCGTCGCCTGCTGGAAGATCGGGCCGGCGGTAATCGCGGGCAACACGATCGTGCTGAAGCCCGCGCCAACGACGCCGGTCACCGCGCTGATGCTCGGTGAGCTCTGCCGACAGCGCCTTGTCCGGCGACAGCTGCTCGGGCGCCGCCGCGGCCCCCTCTGCGCCCTCCCCCAGCCCCTGTCGCCGCCCGCCGTCGCCCCCGCGGTCGCCGCCGCGCGCCGCGGTGCCGACGCCGCTTCGCGGCGCGGCTTAATTCAGGCGTTATGCGGTGGTGGAGCAAAGGCAGTTGCGTCGGTGAACTTCGGTAACGACTTCGCTGCGTTGGGCACGGGCTCCGGGTCGTATGCATCGCCCTCGCCGCTATCGGCAGCGCGCCGTCTCCGCCTCGCCGAACAGCTCCCCGTCGGAAAGCCCGCGCGTCGCCGAGATCATCGAGGAATTCCGCGCTAAAGCAGGGGTCGAGAAGCGCGAGATCACCGATCAGGAGATTATCGAGCGCACGCTGTATCCGATGGTCAACGAAGGCGCGCTGATCCTGTCCGAAGGCAAGGCGCAGCGCGCGAGCGAAGATCGATGTCTGTGTGGCGGCTGTGCGCGTGGCTTCGCGGCCGGCCCGATGGCAGCTCGGGCGGGGCCCCGGCCAAGAGATCTGCTCAGCCGTGGCATATGCAGTCCCCAACGCCCGTGGGGCTGCTGTGCCGTTCCTTGCCCCCTCCGCGCGCCTCTCTGCCCTGTTGCATGCGTCTATATGCAGTCATCTAGGAGCTTTCCAAATCTTCATCCGTCAGGCTGGGGCCGCGCCAGGTCGCTGATGCAGAAGGATGCTGGTGGTTTTAGGCAATGCGAAAGCGCGCACGCACACATACATACCCCTATGGCGCCGATCGGCGACTCTCTATGCGTCGTGGCGCAGCGACGTGTTGAAGCGGGGCGCGCGATAGAAACGGCATAGCGGCGACTGGTTGCCGTCCCGCTATGCCGGTTCCCGCAAATTCCCGATGCCGCTGCTAGCAGTTGCCTTTCACTCCATCGACACAGTCGCCAACGGATTCAACGTCTTTTCCTGCACCCTCCACGGTGTTGCACGCCGAGAGGACCAATAGCGAACTGCCAAGTGCGAAAATTGTGAGAAGCTTTTTCATTCTCTTTCTCGCGGACGGGAGGCCTGGTCCGCCCTCGATTTCAGTTTCGATATTCTGACAATCACTGGACGAAGTGCGCATCATTTTGCCCGGGGTAACTTTGCTACACCCATGCCTGATGCGTTCAGTCTGCTATTTAAGCCAACCAATTCACACATCCTGCGAGTATTGGCCTTTTCCTGGATTGGCCCTGCGGCTGGAAGGCGCACGCTGGTCCCATCATTTTGCCATACTACTTCTTGCCATTGAATCTTTCTTAAACTGAAGCCGTGCCTTCAGGATTGTTGAACAAGTTCCGCAGTAAAAAGGCATGGATCCGCAGTGCCGCAATACTACAGCGCGCAGCCCGGTGAGGCTCACCATTACACTCACACGTCTCCTGGAGACGATACGGCAGCTGATGGTGGCGGCAGTGGGCCTAGCGCGCAGCTGCACTCGCAGCGGGCGGTATGGCAGCTGCGGCTTCGTCAGTTGCAGTGTGGGCCGCCATACCGCCCAGCTGCAAGCATGACTACCATTGCGGCTGGCGTGGTCACCTCGATCACTGTGCAATGACTGCACCAACATGCAACCGCCTGCTGGTTGCCCATGCTGTCGAGACATGAATCTGTTGGTTGCAGTTGCAGCCTGCGGTCAAAACGAGCCTTCTTATCATAGCCCTCGGTTGTTGATTTGCAACGGCTGTAACGTGAGACATTTATATCATGCGGACGTCGGGGTTTGCAATACTGCATGGCGATGATCGCATCGCCCGGGATCAGCCGGACGACACGAAGACCAGGATCGACACGCCCAAGAATGACGGTGGCCAATGTAAACGGAGCGCGTCCCCTTGCGGGAGAAGGATACGAAGGCTTGTGAGCAAAGCGAACTAGCCCAGTTGGATGAGTTGTGCGAGCAAAGCTCGCGCGGTCCTTTGGAGACTGTAGCCCGCGCACTTGGCCCTCGCCCAGCTCACAACATGGCAACGCTGAGGGCTACTACGACGATGGGCTTGCATATGGCGACCAGTCCGGCGCCCACGGTGAGGCACGCTGTGCTCTCAGCTCAACATGCGATCGTCGCCCTCAGCTGCGCACCCGTGCTGCGTGTGCGCGGCGCGCTATGCAGTCCCTGGCGATCCCGCACGCAACAGACCCACCATCACAGACATCTCCTACACGGGCAGCAGTATGCCTTACGGCGGCGGCAAGCGCAAGGCCCAGGACGACGACAACGGCCTGCCCTATGCACCCGCCGCGAAGAAGGACCCGCACTGCAGGCCAGCAGCGCTGTCAACGTAGGCGGCGGCGGCGGAACACCGGCGCGGCCCGCGGATGGGGCGACGAGGTCAAGTCGCCTGCGGCGGCGCAGCAGGCCGGCGCAACGATGCCGGCGCCCCTCTGCCAGTGCGGGGAGCCGGCGCAGGGTGTCACCTCCAAGGTGCCTTCGTCGATCGCCATGTCGTTGCCGATGCCGGTGACCTTGGTAAGCACGCTCGGGCCGTCGCCGATCAGGGTCGCGCCCTTGATCGAGTCGCCTAGCTTGCCGTTCTCGATCTTGTACGCCTCGGTGCAGGAAAAGACGAACTTGCCCGACACGATGTCGACCTGTCCGCCGCCGAAGCTTTTGGCGAAGATGCCTTTTTTCACGCGTGACAGCAGCTCGGCGGGATCGTCGTTTCCGCCCTTCATAAAGGTGTTGGTCATCCGCGGCATGGGCTTGCATGCGCTCACGCTGCTGCGCACGCCCGTTACGTGCAGCCATGCAGCGCCATGGCTGCAGGGGCGCATGGCTGCATACTGATTTACACGTGGAAGCGGGCTGAGGCTGTGAGCGCATGCACATGTGCCGTGTGCGACACACCCATGCTTGGCACAGCGCACGGCAACCGCCCAACTGTGCAACAAATATGCGCCGCCGCCGCCGATCATGAGCGCGCCCCCTGCGCCGATGGGGCCGACGACCACCAGCGACAGCAGCGCAGCTGGACCGCAAGGCCCGACCTCGCCGACGGGAACCAACTGAGCGGACACGCGTGCGCGCCTCGCCGATAGTTGACCGGCGGCGCACGGGCAATGGCGTTCGGCTGCTCCATCTGATAGCAGGGTCGCAAGCTAACGCGCTGCCAACCCCGGCCGCCAGTACTACAAGTCGCTCAAGTACCTTCCCGGCACCGAGCCGCTGGCGTATGTCATGGGGCAAGAAAAAGACGGAAAGGAGTAGGGACCAACCTCGATGGTGCAGCGGTGCTATTTGAAATGGCCATGTGCCGGTCTTCATACGCCAAGTCAATCTATCTCGCACTTACCGTTCTCGTCGCTTAGTGCAGGACCAGCAGTGCCGCTTCTTCCAGTGGTAGGCGCAGCGTGCCTGGGCAAAGCGCTTGGATTTGTGTCGTGCTGTGGCGTGCGTGGCTGTGCCTGCCGAAGTCTTGCAGCGTGTAGCTGCGCGCAGACTTGCATCAGCCCTGCCGCAAACTCACCCATCACGACCGCATCCCACCGCAGGTGGGCCGACGAACCGCCGCGCGCGGGCGGCGCCGGCGGCCCGGCAAAGACCTACAGTGGCGTTGGCGCTATGGCGCCAGCGGTGGTGGCGCGGCTCGGGCAACGGCGCTGGTGGTCTGGCATGACAGGTCGGTGTGCACTCGGAGCCGTGCAGCCTCTTCCGACATTCTGTGAGCTGCACACAATGTCCCATGCTTCTGGCCATGGTCCGGATCGTACGCATCCCTGCGCGGCCGTGACATGTTCGCTCTCCTTGTGTCGGCACTGGCTTCGCCAGGCTCGGCACGGTTTGGTTGGGAAGATATGCCCCCAGTGCGCGGTACTGCTGCTGGCGGAGGTGAGCAGTGGCAAGGGCAGCGCTTCGGTGCGGCCAGGAGGGCCATTGGTCGACGTCGATGCCCCGCGAGGCGGCCGCCGGTCGGGAAGTTTGCGGCGAAATCGGGGGAGGCGGCGGTGGCGGCTACACCGCGGCTGATGGGGCTGCGTGTCGTTTCCGCGGTGGTTTTGGTGATGGTCGCGGCGGTGGTAGTGGTGGCGGCAAGGGGCTTGCTTCGTGCGTGCAGGAGGGCTCACTGGTCACGTGCATTGCCCTCAGGGTGGCGGCGGTAGGGGTGGCTGGTGATGCGATGATCTAGCAGGAACGGTGGCCACTTTGCCTTTGAAAAAGCGGTCTTCAGATTTCATCACCTGTCTCCAACGAGGTCACCGCCCAGGACTGCTCTCGCAGTCATTAATACTTCTCCTACCGTATATCGACAAGCGCCTGTCCCTTCTTTAACGCCACTAGCCAGTGTCTCACTGCTGGCCAAAGCTCCAGAAGAGTCCCGGAATATGGTAACCAGGAGCACTCGTGCTGGCAGCAACTATGTCACCGGAAATAAAGGTCAAACTTCCGCAAGCATCACTAATTTCATTGCTCAGGCTTATGTCCCGCACGGAGTCTGAGCAACCTCACATCGTATGTCGGCATCGGCATCGGCAGCGACGCGCGCCAAGGCGAATTTGGGCCGCCGCATGCCCCGTGCCCGCTCCGGGGCAAGCGTTGAACCAGTCGGTGATCCGACTGGCAGGCGGCCCAGTCTACAGCGTCATAAAGGAAGGGCAGTCAACTCAAAAACTTTTGCGGGCAGCATCGGCCCACACAATGCACAAGGGCAGCCGGCCTGCCCGCTGCAATACATCGGCATCGGCGGACGGCGGATCCGTGTCAGCTGCTCAAGCGCCAGCTGATGGCGGCAGGTGATCTAGCGCTGCCGCCTGCATGACTGCGCTCGCACGACCCCTGCATCGCTGGCGCCACCGCCGTGCCGCCGCCACCACAGCTGCCATGATGCCGTGCTGCTCGCAGCCGCAACACGCAGCCGCCCGCCGCGGCGCCCAGATCCGGCCGCTGCCGTTTGCGAGCGCCCCTGTCCTCGGCCTTCTAGGCGGCCGCTGCGTATGGTGGCCGCCCTGCGCTTCTTCTGCACGTCGTAGTGTGTGCCAACCAGCACACCGAAGCCTGGAAGCGAGCATGACCAGCGTGTTCGTGCTCGGTCCGTTGGGCTTTGTACTCTGCTTTATTATAGGGTACTTTTGGGCCAAAAGCGTTTTTGAAAAGTCCTAAAGTACCTGGGAGCCAGGGGCCGGTCAGTGCGGGGTCGATCGAACAAGCATCCCGGGCGGTTTCCTCCAGTCCAGGCCGCGTGGTTTGAGGATGCTGGGTTCCCGATCGACCACATTCGTGGGTCCGCCTGCATAAGGCTGCCGCACCGTCGTTCGCATGGTCTCCATACCCAGTCGGAAGGGCTTGCGTATGTACGCCGCGGTCACAGCCCGGACAGGGCGTCGCCGATGAACTCGAGCAGGGTGCCGATGGCGTCGCCGGTCGCGTCGAGCGCGTTGGGAGGCTCGGGATGTCGACGCTGGTTGAAGAATGTGCTGCTTGAAGTCGGACCCATCAATAAGGGCACGAAAGCGCGGAGTACGTGCGGCGCGGGCTGGCTAGCTTGGGATAGTGGGGTCGCATGTGCGCGCCCGCGCAACGAGGTGCGACCAGATGAAGCTGTTCGACGAGTAGCACGGGACAACATCAGAAATCATCATCAGCGCATCTCGCTGCCCGCCAAGGGGCTGATCACCGACATCGAGTGCGAAGCGCGCGACCGCGAGCATCTCGACAGCCTCGTCGCCTCTGCGCGATCCCGGCTATATGGTGACCACCAGTCGAGCTGGCACTAGATCTGCCGCTGTGGGCCCCAACGTAGCGCCGCCCCCTTGTCCAGGCGACAGGACGCCCTCAGTCCCGCCTCGTAGAAGAGGTGAGTGCCACGATGAACTCCACGCTCTCGTCGTCGACATCCACGATACGGCGAGTCGGCCTTGAACCGTACTCCAGGGAGGCCTCAGGCCGGGAGCCAGGGGGGAGAATGTAGCGCTGCGTGAAGGAGAACACCGGGCTGTCAGGGGGGGGGAGGGTGGGGGCGAGCTCAGGCAGGCATGCTGCGATTGCCGGCATGTGCGTTCTCTTGGCAAGCGCTTATGTGCTTTCCGTTTGACAGAGTCTGCATTGCGTGCTGAGATAAACGCATCACAAGATATGTGCAGCTTCTACACTGCCATTGCATTTTTTGCTGCAATGGGCTCAAGGGGCTGCCCAAATACAAATGTCCAGGAGTTTCAACGCTTGTTTAGCAGGCCTCTTGAAGCTGCTGGACTCGCCGGTATGTGCCCGGCATCAGCCCGCTGTACGTTCTATTGTAAAATCCAGGCCGGCAGAATTAATGCTGTTACAAGACTATGGAAAAGTTCATTGGCTTGCTGCCTGTTTGTGCGCGCTGGCTACGACGATATCTGTACGATCCATGGAGCAGGCGGGGCGGCGTGAGGTTGGCGCAGCAAGCAAGGGGCACAGCTTGGGTGCTGGATTCTTAAGGTCAGTCTTTGCATTGCAACATTAGGGCCAGTTAGCATTGCCATAATCGGCAAGAATCTGGGTTTGCAAAAACTGCAGGTACCACCTGAATCAGCATCAGCAGCTGAGAGCAGCCAACTCAGTGCCGCGCCACCTTCAAGGACTCACGATATAACCCGCAGGAATCAGGTTTGGAGTGCTCCGGGAAGTAGTAGTGCACGGTCAAGTCGCCGCCGGCGGGTGGCAGGTTGCCCAGCAGGTCGCCGGCCCGCTGGCCCAGGCATCCTGTGCGAGCCGTTGACGATCATGATCATGAGTACTCATCAATACTGTCTGTGAGCGCGGCCAGGAGCATCCTACCCAGAGACGGTCGGCCGCTGCAAGTAAGTGCCGATCGACCCACCTGGCAGCACGACCAGGGCCACTGCAGCCACCAGGAGAGATCATTGGTCCCCGGCATGGTGATACTACAGCTGGGATATGCTCCACCGAACAGGAGTGTCAAGCCCCTTCAATGAATTACTCGTGTAGGTTTAATACGCTGTTCAAATGCACAAAGACATCTCCGTTGTTATCAGTCACTTGCCCTTTGAAAAAAAGGCCCTGATACTAAAAGAGTCCGGGCCGAAAACCGGTCGGACAAGGGTAGGAAACGTCCCTCTTCATTGATGTAAAAACCATCCGGCTTACGCCACTCTCCGTTACGCGAACTAGTAACCCAACGAGCCAGGGGCCTCTCTTGTTCTACCTCAACGACTAAATTTCCGTCCAGATCACGAAAAACCTGACAATTGTACGATGTTTAGTAGTCTCTTACTGACGGGCCGGTGATATTCAAGAGCCTTCAGTTGTCTATATAGCCGTATAAGCCAGGCATCTCTGATCAAGGCTCATCTGCAGCCAAAATCTCATAGGAGCAGCAGCCGAGCCGATGACGGTGAGGCTGGCCGGCGGCCGGACGCTGACGCTCGCGCCGATAAAGAATGCGAACATCACCTTCGGCTATAATTTCACAGGCTTCCACGATCGCGATTTCGAGGATGCGCGCTTCTCGCGCTCGGGCGCCTATGTGACCTTCAAGCTGAAGTTCGACCAGAGTAGTTTCGCGGGGCTGGGGCTGTAAGTCCGCCCTGCGCATCGCGAAGCAATCCGGGGCGCCGCGTCCACTGCCCCGGATTGCTTCGTCGCTATCAATCGGCGAACAGCAAGACCGGTGTTTCGATCAGCTTCTTGAGTGCCTGCACATGCAGCTGCAGTTGCTTTGCGGGTGCGATGGCTCATAGCCGAAGGGGTGCAGACCGATAGCGGGCCGCCGTCCGTGGGTACAAAGCCACGATGCACGCCGCGCCTCCATTCCACATTGCAGAGAGCACGACAAGGACCTGCTGGCGGTGTGCCATTGGCACTGCAACCAGCCGTACCGCGCGTGCCACCTGCTCTGCGGTGAGCCGCCGCGCCCCCTGCCCGCAGTCGTCGCGCAACCGGCCTGCGCGGTACTGACCCCGAGCGGCGAGAATCCTGCAAGCCCGGCATGGCGTGCTGCAGCTGGTCAGGCTGCCGCCTCGCCGCTAGAACCCCGCTGCCCCTGGCTGCGCACACCGCAACTGCGCGCCGCGCGCCGCGCGCCGCCCATCCATCAACAGGCTGCAGCTCCCCTCCCAGCCGCTACCTGTCTAGCCCTCTGCTCGGTGGCACTGAGGAATACCAGGTGCAGATGCCGCTTACCCGCCACGGGACGGAAAGACCCCGTGGGGGATCCTCCGGGGGGGGGGGCGCGGGGCGCCCCGCAGGCCGCTCGGTAGGGACAGCGGCATCCCGTAATTGTACATGCAGCCTGGACCGCAATGGGGCGCCGCGCGCTGTATATGTTCGGCGCGATTTGCCGCGCATGATTGAGGCAGTTCCTTCAGCAGATGAACCGGGGACGACAACGGCCCCGAGCTACCTCCCATCGCTGAACTCCAGGACGCCACGGCGCCGATACGCTCTGCCTGCTGGGGCGCATCTGCCGCGCGACCTGCCGCGACGCGGCCGCGGCGTCCGGTTTGCCAGGGCCCTGGCGCTGGACCCCCTCTGCTGGTCGGCGCACGAACAGCTGTGTGCCCTGGGTGCGTCTGGGGTGGCGGAGGGTTGGGTGTGCGGGGGATGGGGGTGGGGTGGCTGTGGGCCAGATGAAGATGCTGTGCAGGGTCGGGCGTGCTGTGGTGGCGGCATCCAGGCGTCGTAGGGGACGAGACCTGTGGAGGGGCTCCCCTGCGTGCAACGCTTGGCAGGCATGTGAGGGAGGGCTGCGCTTGCTGTCACACGGCCCAATAGCCTCGGTATAATGGCGCGCGATGTCCCAGACACACAGACACACACTGCCTCTCCCTCTCTGCGCCGCCTTCCGCACACACTCACATGCATACACACACACTCACACACAATCACACACACACATACACACACACACCACACACCTGCTCCTGCGCTCCCGCCGCAGGCGAAGGCGAGCAGGCAGCCCGTGCGGTCGAGCAGGGGAGGCGACCTTGCGACAGCACATGCAGCTAAGGGCCGCAATGGAGGCGCACCAACGGCAGCAGCAGCAGCAGCAGCAGCAGCAGCGGCAGCAGGAACAGGAGCGAGCAGCTGCTGTTACACCTCCACAGCAGCAGCAGCAGCAGCAGCAGCAGCACGTTGAGGAAACGCAGCAGGAGCAGCAGGATCCAGCGCGCGAAAAGCAGCAACAGCAGGGACAGGAGCAGCCGGACCAGCAGACGCCCGCCATGCGGCGGATGGTCTGGATGCGCGCCGCACGCAGCAGGGTGTGCTGCGGGTCCTGCAGCGGCCGGCCTAAGCAGCAGCAGCAGGAGCAGCAGCAGCGGCAGCAGCAGCGGCGGCAGCAAGCAACGCGGAAACAAGGCGCATATTTTCGACCCTCTTTTTTGAACGGCTGTGTTCAATCGGTTCGCGCCGCGCTTGTCGAGCGGAATTTCAGGCCGCCACCCTTTTGGCCTTCGGCGCCGGGGTCTTCGGCTTGTAGCGGCACAGGTCGTCGACCCGGCGGCGGCGGCGGCGGCATTCGGGCGTGCGGCGGCGCCGGCGGCGCCGGCGGCATGACGCCGCACATGCTGTCGTTCGTGACGCCGTCGCCGGGGGGTGCGACAAGCGGCCGGCCGGCCGCCTCGTGAGGCAGCGCTCGGCCGCAGCGAGGGTGCATGCCTGCCGGGCCCTTTCCTCGGCAACACTGCCCGCGAAGTAGCCCTCTCACCTGGCTCGTCGTGCTTGCGCCTGGCTCGTTGTGCTTGCGCACTCCCACACAGCCTCCACACCACAGCGCACAGACGGAACAGCCGCTCAGCTGCCCTTGCCCACCCACCCTGTGTCCCGACCCTGCAACCCACCCACCCACCGACCCACCCACCCCCAATATAACCAGGTGCCGGCGGCTTCCCCGGCTTCCAGTCCCCTGGCAGCCTGCTCCTCGCGTCCGCGGCGGAGCGCACGCCCGTCATGCCGCGCGCGCGCGGTGGTGGGCGACAGGGCGGGCGCCGAGAC
>NNCB01000580.1:0-16096 GCA_002317545.1 Scenedesmus quadricauda | reverse complement strand
CACAAGCCGGCGCCAGATAGGAGTCCGCACCCAACAGTCACACACACGCACCGCGGTCGACGGCAAGAGCTGTCCTCGCACCTTGCACGTGAGCAGCTCCCACATGACGACCCCAAAGCTGAAGACGTCGGCCTTCTCATCGTAGGGCTTGTGCTCAATGCCTCGGGGGATGCACGATTTAGGCGATGGCATGACCGAACCGCGCGAACACCGGCTGGATACGTCGGCTGGGGAAATATGCTGGTTCGAATGGGGGGCGGCCGTCGGCTGGGCCTTCGCTGCTGCTACTGCACGCGACCCTCGGCCCGCTTTACCGCGCCTGTGGGCTCAGGTCATCGCGTCCGTGCCGCCGGTGCCGCCATTCCGGCCCTGGTGGGGGGGAGCCGCGTCACCTCGCCACCCATATAGTTACGCAGACACACACACTCATATGCGCGTGCGCGCGCACACACACACACACACACACACACACATACCTCCACACCACCCACCTGTAGCACCGCTGCCTTGGCCTTGTGGCCGCTGGTCTGTATGATGCGCGCCCCACACAGTCAGCGAGCTTGACCGCCATTGTCGTCAGCAGCAGGTTGGCCGCCTTCAGACACTGGGGGGATGCTGTCATGTTTGAGGGCGTGGGAGCGTGAGTGGAATCGCAGTGCGAGCTGGAGCACGGGTGCACGTGCAGGAAGGGGTTTGGACCACGGCAGCGGAGAGGGCTGCGTGCGTGCTGCTGGCTATTGCAGCTGTCTTCAATCACTGTGTGTCTGCCGTGTGCACCCATCACACACACACACACACACACACACAGACACAAACACACACACACACACACCTGCGCGCATGCACACGCAGTCTCGCTGACGTGCGCACGCGCATACTTCTGCGCCGCCGCGCAAGCGCAGGTCGGGCCCCGAGCATCCCAGCATATGACGCTCCCCACTCCCAAAGCCCCCCCCCCTAACCGTGTATGATCTTCCGCCTGTTGTTTCCGCCAGGCTGCGATCTTCGCATGATCCCCCGATCGCAGCACTTCGGGGATCGTGCGCCCTTCCCAATTTACGGGCCGGGTATAGTGCGGATATTCGAGCAAACCGTTTTCGAACGATTCGTCGTCCCCGCTAGAAGCCGCGCCCATTACGCCGGGAAGCAGCCTTGGGTTGTTGTATTTGGGGAGGGGTGGGGGGCGGCGCGGCGGCGGGGCAGGGTCGGACTCTGGCGCCGCCTTGGCCCAGCAGAGCATGCCGTGAGTGCATGGGAGCGCGCGTCGCGGCCGGCCCCTGCCGTCGGCCCGCCGCGTCTTCCCTGCCCGAAGGGCTTGCCCTGGCGGCCCCCCCTGCTCACTGTCGCTGCCCTTGCGTCGCGGTTGCCCATTGCGGATGCGTGTCTCGATGCGTGTCCTGGTGGACGCTTCCACGACTAACGTTGTCATACTTTTCGCGTGCACGCCAACAGGGCCTCGGATTTCACGCGCCGTGGTGCGGTGGCACCTGAACGCGCTCCGGCCGCCTCGACCTGCGATCCTCCGCCTCACTTCCCTGCAAATCAAAACGGCTGCACCTGCCCCACCTTGCGATTAGGCGATTTCCTCGAATTCGCTGCACTTCGCCGCGCGTCGCCGGGCCGTCATGATCCTGATCGGTCGTCCCGATCAGCGTGAAATCGCGTTCGTAGGGAATGGCGAAGAAGATGCGGCCATCGGGATAGGAGCCCGCGGAGAAGTCAAGGCATATGCCGTTGCTCGAACAGCCTGCATCGATCGATGCGTCCATCGCATCGGCGATGGCATCGATGCCCGCCGTTACCTCGTTCGGCGGGCGGTGACGCACTTCGTTCGCGAACACTTCCAAAGCTGCAGGTTCGACGCCTTGCCAGCGATCACACACACACTCTCACATATGTACACATACACACACACACGCACGCCACATGCTCAAACCCACACACCACGCAGCCGCCCTCACCGACTGCGGCCATCGAGTCTATGCGCACGATTGATTCAATTCCTAATCATCCAGGCGCCGGCGATCCGTCTGGTGTTCGGCCGTTCCACGCCGCGGTCGCAGCACTGCCGTGCTCGGCCCCGCGAGCCCGCCGCAGCTGTGGAACCCGCGGCGGCGGACCGAAAGCAGCGCTGCCGCCGATCCATCCGCTCCGCGGCTCCGTTAGGGGCCGGACTCAGGCCCGCTGCCGGCGCCGCTGCGGCTGATGTGGCCGCTGCGCTGGCGACGGGGACGAAGGGCGGGGGCTTCCTGTCGAACGACGGCCTGCTGCTCTATAACATCCGTAACAACAACGGCCGCTTCGACTTCGACGACGAACGCGCGCGGGCGTGGGAACTCGGCACGAAGATGCGGTTGTTCGACCGCAAGCTCGACCTCGACATAGCGCTGTTCCGGACCCGCTTCGCCAATCTGCACCCGCCCGCAGCACAGCGGCGCGCCCAGCGCTGCAGCCGCGTCGCGCGTCCAAGCACACCGGCGGCAGCAGACGGACAGCGCCACGCGCGTGCGGCGCAGCGCGCACCTCCCCGCTCGAGCCGTCGACCACAAAGACGTCCAGGGCAAAGCCGCCGCGGTGTTGAACACGTGCGCCTCCCGAATGTTCAAACCGAGGTCGCCCTGGGACGGCAAAGAACATAGAGGAACACATGACATGGCGTCAGGTACGGCAGTCGAGGCCGCGAACCCAGCTCACCAATCCGCGTCAGGCACATGCTGCTGACAGCGGCGATGGGGGGTCAGGCGACAGCTGCGACCCACCGCCCGCGCGTGAAAACGTTGCGTGGCGCCGCTCAGCACTGCCGCGCACCATCGCGTCCGACAGGCGGCGAGCAGCTTGGGCGGTCCACGGTGGCGATGGTGAGCTCGAGACGGTGCGTCCGGGGCACCGGCTCCCCCGCCATGCGGCGCGCTCCAGGGACGCGATGCGACGCGTCTGCCGCTGCTCGCCCACCTCCAGGGCGAAAGCCTGATCGCAGGAGTGGTGTTGTGTGGTCAGGCGTGGCGACGCGGCGTTGCGCATGGCGGGCGGCGGCGCATGGGGGCGTGGGAGGTGATGACCCGTCGTTCGCGGCGCGGCGGCCTGCGGCTGCTCGGCGACGGGCGGCGGGGGCGGGCAGAGGGGCGGCGATGCTGCTGGCGAGGCGGGGCGCGCGGGCGGAGGCCCGGCGGCTGGGCCCAAGCGGCGGCTGGGCCGCGGCCGCACCTGCAAGTTTGGCGAGGAGCCGAACGCCGGCTTGGGCAGCGGCCGGGACCGCGCGGATGGCGGCACCGGGTGGCCCCGCCGCGAGGAGCGGCAGCATCGGACCCAGTCGGCGGCGCGGGCGGGGCGCTTATGGGCGAGAAGGTTTCGGGGACACCGCTGCAGCCACGGCGGGGTGACCCAGACTGGAAGGAACGCCAGAAGTCTCGGGCCCACACTGCGCCTCCGGCCGCATGCCTGCGCAGTGGCGCTCGTTCCCAAGGCGGCTGACGGGGCCGCGTCGTGGCGTCATGCGGGAAGGGGAGCGGCGCACCTCGGGGAAGGCCGGCGACGGCAGGTTGTCGGCGTCGCGCAGCACGTGCAGCACCTCGACGGGGCGCACGGCGAACGACACCGTGGCCGGGTCCGCGCGCGCCTCCTCGAGCAGGCGCTGACGAGGCTCGAGGCCCTCGATGTTGCGTCGAGGATCCGCGTGGGCGCCGCTCGAAGTGGTGGCCACGTCTCCACCGGTGCTTGTCAGCTCCACGTCCCCCTTCTCATGCAAACGCTGCAGGATGCCTCTGCCACGCCTTGCTGCTGCGGCGCGACGGCCTTGAGGCTGCCCACTGGGCAAATCGATGGAGAGCGTTCGCACTGGGCGCTCGGGCAAAGCGAGCACGGCAGTGGGAAGTGGATACCATCCATGATGCCGTTTCCAGGTGCGACAGGCCACTATAGACCGCTGGCCGGTGCATCAGCCCAGGGCTCGCAATCCAGCCTGCTGGAACCTCGCAGAGAACGATCGGATGCGCGCGTTACTGTCCGCGCGATCACTGTGTTCCATGCGGAGGCGACATGGCTGATGCCAGATGACTCGGCCCCGATGCTCGCCGTGCTGGGTCAGCATGCCCCAAACCCCGAGCGCGAAGCGGCCAGCCGTGCGCCGAGTTTCGGAATCCCACCCGATGTTGATGGCTGGCTCGATGGTCTTGTGGATCACGCAATCACGGGATCTTGCGAATCGATACTCGGGTGCAGGTTGAAACGCTCCTTGTGAGGTGCGCGAGGAGCACGCCGTCATGCGGTTGGAATGACGGTTGGTTGTCGAGCGGTCGCAGGCAATCTCGGTGCCAGGTCGATGCGGAGTTGAAGCACCACGGCAATGCCATTCGACGCCTGTCAGAGTTGACGTCACGAATATTGCCTGGCGCGATACGAGGGCGGATGCCACGGACAGCGGCCGAGCGCCCAGGGGCAGCCGCGGTCGAGCCGCAACCGAAATTGTCGCCCGACCAGCCCAGGTCTCGTGCTCTGTGATCAGGGAGCGGCTCATTGCGGCTCAGCCACACATTGGTCCAGTCGCCATTGCGCGCCAGCGGCATGGGCAGGAAGTTCTGAACGGCAGCGCGTGGTAGAGCACGGTGGTCTGGGCGGGGCAGGAGGGGCCTTGGCCAGGTCTCGTCTGACCTGGTGTCAGGCCCACCAAGGCAGGCACGGGCACACCCTTTGCAAGTAGCGCCCCCCTAGTTCCTTTGCGTGCAGGTCTGGTGCCGGCCGGGCTCAAAATAGACGACCCAGCCGCTGGCGGCTATGAACATAATCTATGTGTGCGCGCCGGCATCCTCGGCTTCACATTCGTCTCGGCCGCAAAATATGAAAAGGGCCAGTATATCTTGCCGACCGTCGATAATGGCTATGCCTATAAATGTATCGTCGGTGGGAAGACTTCGACCGAACCCGCTTGGCCCGCCGTCGGTGGCGTGTCCCATGCCTCATGTTCCCAGGCTTGCTTCAGGTTGCTGTGTGAATTGGCCATGGGCAAATAGGGATTATTTTGGGGCTGGTGTAAACAGTTAAACGTTTAACCTGCTCTCGTTGTTAGGCCATCGACAGCCAACTCAGGATGGCCGGGCCCCAGTAGTATAAAGTAAAATAGTAGGTACCTATCAGCAAAAAGCCCGTAGCTCCCAGCAGGACCACCGAAGCCAGCAGTTTCAACGCGGGCGGGGCCTGGTAGCTGCGCGCCCGGATGAAAAGCTCGGCCACCAGCAGGTTGGGTGGTATTGATCAATTTGGATAAAGCGGGGCTTTTTTCTCATTCGCTCGCTGGTATAAACTGCTTCGCGGTCGAGCATTGAAGGGATATGGTCACGTTCATGTGTATAGTGTTTACGTCGGCCCGAACGGCACGGGTCAATGACGCTAAGAAATCATGGACGGCACCTCCATAGCCGGCCCCCGGCGAAGGGCCGCCGGGCGGGCCGTCGCAGTCGGCGTCGCGGCGCGCAGGTTTGCCAGAGCCTCGACGGCCACCAAGACGGTCAAGATCGGCACCCGCGGCGCCCCCGGGGTCGCCAGGATACATGACCTGCGACCGCTCAAGGTCCCGCTGGTGCCGACACGGTGGCCGACCTGCGATCGCGTTGTCAGGCGGCTGCGGCGCCGCTTGGGAGCGGGCGCGGGGACGGTCGGCGGCGCAACTTGCTGCGCCATCGCCGGCGCTCGGCATCGTACCTGCCCATGAGGCTCGGCACGCACGCGGCGGGCCGCACCAACCGCCGCCGCGGGCCGCCTCATTACATGGCGTCTCCTCATCGCCACCCCGTCCGCTTCGTCCATACCATGAAATTCGTCACCGCGCAAAAGGCGAACTTTGCTGAGCTGGCCGAGGACGGTGCCCGAGATTGTCGATGGATCGACCACCGGCGACAAGATCCAGGACCGGCCTCTAGCCGAGATCGGCGGCAAGGCGCTGTTCACGAAGCGAGATCGACGACGCGCTGCTGGACGGCCGCATCGACATCGCGGTCCACTCCATGAAGGAGCGCGCATGTGTGAGTGCGCGCGTGTGTGTGTGTGTGTTGTGTTTCAGGCTTGTTGAAGGTGTTGCTGACGCTGTTGCCAACGGCGCCCATCGCAGTGATGCCGGCGACGGCGATCAGAGGGCGGCGGCCGGCGCTGGTGGAAGGCGAGGAGGCGGACGCGGCCGGCGTCGGCGTGCGGCCGGGCGCCTGGCCTCCCCTGGGCAGCGGGGTCAGGGCGGGGCCTGCGGCCACAGCGCGCACGCACGCCCGAGCGCCTGTCCGCACGCCGGCACCTCCGCCTCGTGCAAATCTCCCAAGGACGTCGCGCACTTGTGCCGTGCGCCCACCTTCTCTCCCCCACACACCACACACACACACACACACACACACACACACTCACACACACACACACACACACATGCTGCACCCATCGCACACCCCTGCCACCCCCGCCGGACCACCTGCCTGGCCTCCAACGCCTACACACACACTCGCACTCACACACACGCACATACACATTCGCACACGCACACACACAAAAACACACACTACCCTTCCCCCTGCTCACACCCCCCCCACACACACACACGATCAACAGGACGTGCCCACCTACCTCCCCGAGGGCACCATCCTGCCCTGCAACCTGCCGCGCGAGGACGTGCGCGACGTGTTCATCAGCCCCGTGGCCAAGGACCTGTCAGAGCTGCCAGAGGGCGCGATCGTGGGCAGCGCCAGCCTGCGGCGCCAGGCGCAGATCCTGGCAAAGTACCCCCACCTTAAGGTTGGTGGGCGGGCGAGCCGCCTGATTCGGAAGCGATTCGGGCTTCTCGAGGGGAGCGCGATGGGGGTTGGCTGGGGATGCGGCTGGGGTAGCGAGGGCGGATGGAGAACGGGACGGTCGTCCGGCGCGGAGCTGGCGATGGCGTAGGATGATGCAAGCTCGCCGCGCCGCGCGTTCGTCCTTCAGACGGAGGATGCGGACCGGCCAGTGCCAGCCCTAGGTCGTCGCTGCCGGCGATCACTGCGACCCAATTTGTCGGCGAACGGCACCCCCGACATCAACGCCCGCACGTTCCCCCACCCACCCTCCTCCCTGCCTCCCTTCAATCATCGCCAGGTGGTGAACTTCCGCGGCAACGTGCAGACGCGGCTGCGCAAGCTGCAGGAGGGGGAGTGCTCCGCCACCCTGCTGGCGCTCGCGGGCCTCAAGCGCCTGGACATGACTCAGCACATTACTAAGATCCTCGACAACGAGGAGATGCTGCCTGCGGTGTCGCAGGTGGGCGGTGTGTGTGCGTGTGCGCACCTGTGTGGTGTGTGTGTGTGTGTGTGTGTGTGTGCGTGTTGTGGTCCTGCATCGGCACAGGGGCTACAGCAGCAAACGCTGAGCTGCAAGGCTCTGAGCGGCGGCGCGTGCAGCCAGACATCGCCCACGTGTCACCCTCCCCTACTTCGCCCCGTGCTAGCAGTCGCGTGGGCAAGGTGCACTCGTCCGAACCTAAGGAACACACACCCACACACGCATCATACGCACATCAATACATCCACACATACACATCGCGACAGGGCGCGATCGGCATCGCGTGCCGCACCGACGACAGCGCGGCGGCGCGCTACCGGCGGGGCTCAACCACGAGGAGACGCGCGTGGCCGTTGTCACGGAGCGCGCCTTCCTCACAGCCCTCGACGGCTCCTGCAGGTGCGCGGCAGCTTCCCCCCTCACCCCTGCGTGCATGCTTCCCTTGCCCCGGTATGTCCGCTCCCTGCTCGCCTTGTTTGCAACGCCCGCGCCGGCGGGGAGCCGCGGCGCTCGCATGCGGTGCGACGTTAACCTCAGACCCGACCCCGACGGCCGTCGCAGGACGCCCATCGCCGGCTACGCCCACAAGGGCGCCGACGGCCAGATCCACTTCCGCGGCCTGGTGGCCAGCCCCAACGGCTGCAAGATCTTTGAGACCACACGGGTGGGCCATTGACGCCGAGGAGCGCGCGCGGCAACGCCGATGATGGCGCAATATTGGTCGCTCAAGGCCAAGGCGGGCGACTGCCTGCTCTTTTACCGCATGGGCGACTTTTTCGAATTGTTCTTCGACGATGCGAAGGCTGCTGCGTCGACGCTCGACATCGCGCTGACCTCGCGCGGCGAACATGATGGGCAGCCGGTGGCGATGTGCGGCGTGCCGGTGCACGCTGCCGAATCCTATCTTGCGCGGCTGATCCGCGGGTGTGTGCTGGCGTCGCGATCCAAAGTGGTGTGCAAACGTGCAGTTCGGCTTTCAATTCTAGCATAGAAAACTTGACACATTTTCCTGCTGCTGGTTACCGGTTATTGTTGTTTTATTTCATGCTCTCGGCATGCCGTTTGCTGCTTGTCGTTGTTCCGGCGGCAGCGTTTCCGGCGCGGGATGGCCCTCGGCTTACCGTCAATCACTTTACTCCCGTGGAACAGCAGGTCTGCTTGTTGCGCCATGTGCTGTAACCGAGCAAATGCGCGTGTTGATTGCTCGTTGAGGACCAGCGAACACCAGGGCCGCGCCGGTCGGTAATGCGCCAACAGGCGATCGTCACGCCAGCGCCTGAAATCGCCGCGATGTTGCCTGCAGCGCATGCCTTACGGATCGGGAAATGGAAGTCCTTCGCCTGTTGGTCGCCGGTCATACCGTCAAGACCATCGCCGCGCGTCTGGGCCGTTCTGAAGCCTTGATAAACAGTTTTACGGTCAGCAGCAACCACACAGTTCTCATGGCTCATTCTGCCCATTCCCCATATCTTATCCGGCGTACCGTCGCCATCATAATCTTTGATCTTTGCCGTTACCGGGTCGATCTCAACCATCCAACCCACATCCTGGTAGCCATCTGCCGGGCGGCAGCACATCAGAGGCGGCTCGGCTGATGGCAAAGACGGGCATAACAGTAGTTGCAGGATGCAATTCGACCCCGAACTCAACGGGCGTCTCGATCAACGACCAGTAAGCGAACGATTACCTGGACTCTGACTACCGACACCAATTACAACATGATGCTGGGGTCGACCTATTTCCAGCAGATGCTGCGCTATTTCGGCGGGAGCTATCCGCTTGCGGTCGCAGCATATAACGCCGGGCCGGGCAATGTGAACAAATGGCTGCGCGCCAACGGCGATCCGCGCGGCGGCGGGATCGAAATGATCGACTGGATCGAGGCGATCCCGATCTTCGAGACGCGCAACTATGTCCAGCGCGTGCTCAGAAGCAGCGTCGGAGGGGAGCCGCGCAAGCGGCCATGGGACGACTCCTTGGTGGGTCCGCCCGCATGGCAGACGGGTGCTTGCGCCGCAATCGGCAGGCAGCTCGCATGCATGCATGCCTGCTCAGCCATTCCCGCATGCACCGGCAACGAGCGCGCGCAGCAAGGTCGCATGCGCGCCGCGCGCGCCATCTTCGCCATGCGATGCCGAGGCCTTCCTGCCTTGCCCCGCCGCCGACGGCGCCGCCCCGCGTTCCTGCGCCTGACCATCGTCGGCCGAGCTCTCCGACGCCGCATCCCTGGCGCGCTTCCGCACGTACGGAGGTGCGCTGCCAGAAACCGCCTCACCTGTCTGGCGGGCTCGAGGGGCTGCGCGCTCTCACGACACTCGACGTCTCAGGCAACGAGCTGACTCGGCTCCTGGACCTCGGGAACGGCCCCCAGCCGACCGCTGCGCCCTGGCAGGATCGAGCCGCGGCGGGAGCGGCGAAGGCAGCGGCGGCGGGAGCGGGCGCTTGGACGCCGCCGCCGAGCTCTCGGCCAAACTAGCGAATCTTTGGGCGCAACAGTTCCGTCAGGCCAGCATTGACCGTCGCTTTGCGGCGACTTCCGATGCACGGAAATATTTGGAAAGCCGGCTCAACACGCTGCGTCAGAACCTGGAGACTTCCGAACGCGCACTCATCAACTATGGTGTGAACAAAGGTATTGTGACGATTTCATCGCAGAGGGACGTCAATGGCCGACCGGCGCGGCGCTGTGGAGCAGGGCGCGCTGCAGTGGGGCGTTCAGGGCGCGGCGCACACTCTGGGCCGCTGCTGCCGCCGGCACGGCCGAGCAGCGGCCCGGCGGCCGCGGCGCAGGCGCCGACCGAGGCTCGCTGACGCGCCCCGCTGCAGCGGCGCGGCGGCGGGGCCCGCGCTGCGGCGAGCGAACCCTCAACAGCCGGCCCTCCGCGGGCGCGCCGGCCTCATATCGCAGCAATTGGATCGCTTCGCCATGGTTGGCGGGAATATCTGCTGCAGCCGCGATCCGTCGATTGATGGCGTGAACAACCGGGTCTTCGATCAGCCAGTGAATGGTGAATTCGTCACTGTTGCGAATGGGGTCGAGCCGCGTTCCGCCGCGCCCGTCGTTGATCTGTGCCGGACGGTAGTTTTGACCGCCGACGCAGCGAGCCGAGGTGGGAGGCCACCCGCGCCGCAAACGCTGGCCGCGCATGCACTGGGCTGCGGCGGGCCCGCTGGTGGCCCACCCCCATGCGCCGCTAGCTTGCAACCCTGCAATGACGCCCGCCCGCGCGGCGCACCCGCCTGGATGCGCGCAGCGCTGTCGCCGACGCTGCGAACGCTGGCGCTCGACGGCAACCGCCTCAGCACCCTCGCGCCGCTGGGCGCGCTCTCGCGCCTCGAGCGGCTGTCCGCGGCCCGCAACCGCGTCTGCGTGCTGGGCGGGCTCGAGGGCTTGGCGCGCCTGCGGGCGCTGGACGTCGGGCGGAATCTGATCGGGCGCCTGGAAGACGTGGCGGCGGTGGCGGGCGCGGCGCTGCTGAGCGATCTGGATCTCAGGGGCAACGCACTGGAGCAGGTTGGTGTAATGAGGGGGACGGCTTGGGGGCAGGCGGTGGGCGTGGCGGTTGGTTCCGGTCTTCATCCTGTGCTTGGCTCCATGTTCGAGTGCGTGATCCTGGGCGGCGGATTAGTAGGGATCGCGGGGACGGGTACGAAATAGCCAGGACCGTCGGGCACCTCGCCTCCGAGCATGAACCGCCGGCGGCACCCGCGCCGCACGCAGGCTATGTGCGCCCGACTGCACACGGTGCGTCACCTGCCCCAGCTGCGCTCCCTCGGCGGCGCCCCGGTCACCGCGGCCGAGCGGCTGGCGGCGGCGAGCCGCAGGGGGAGGGGGCGGAGGGGCTAGCAGCGATCCGCGGCTGTGCTTACCAGGCGGCGAACTGGACGACGGCGGCGGCGCCGTCCCGCCGACTGCGGCAGGTGCGCCGGCCTTCCCTTCCCTCCCCTCAAGGCAGCGTAGCGCAACGGCTGCATCGCGGTCCAGACCGGCCAGAACCTATCAGCGAGTGCCCGGAATTCCGGCGAGTTCGGCGGGCGTGACGACAGACTCTTTCCGATCTTTGCGTTCCGAATAGCGGTCGACGAGCCTGGTACGAATACGGGCGCGCTCAGCGCCGCCCGCGACAGGCCAAGTGCCGTCCGCCGCCGACGAGGAGCGGGCGCTGGTGGCCCGCGGCAGCATACGCCCCTGCCGACGCCGCGGCCGCGGCGGTCGCGCTCGGAGAGGCGCTCGGCGGCGCGGGCGCGGTGTGCGCGCGGCTGTGCGCGTCGCCGCACATCGCTGCTTCGGGCCGCTGCGCCAGCTGCAGCTGCTGAGGGCTGCCTGGGCCTGGTCCTGCGGCACGCAGCGCCGCCGCCGCCGCAGCGGGAGGCTGGCAGCGGCGGCGGCGCGGACGCGTGCGGCTGCCGGCCGCTGGGGCCGGTCATATACGATGCCCGCTGTTTGAGGGCGGAGACGCGGCAGCGCCAAGTTGCTTTAACAAGATGAAGTTCTACCCCTTGTCTGCGTTTGCCTATGGCGGTGTTGGCCTGGGAGCTGCTTATGAGAGAATCATGGTAAAGATTTTCCGGGGCTGACCCGTTGGCAACATGAGCCAGACAGCAGCAGCAGCAGCAGGAGCAGCGCCAGTGACAAAGCAAATCGCCTTGCGGCCTCGGCGTGCCTCGCGTCGCTAATGGCCTTAACGACGGCCCTCCGCCTCCGACGCGCCGAACGGCCGCCGCCGGACGCCTGCGCGCCCTGCCGGGCTGGACGCACGCACACACGCAGGCCCTGCTGCCCGGCGTCACCGGCACGTGGTCGGAGCGCGTGGCTGCGCTGCTGGTGACGATCGCAGCCGGCTGCGAGCTGGAGGCGGCCAGATCTCGGGTTCTGGAAGGACGGCGCCAGCGTGGGCCTGGGGGGCGGCTACGATGCCACAACCACGCTGGTGTGCAGACAAGTTCAACGGGCGCTGGCGGCTGCTGGATCCGGCCCTCGCGGAAGTGATTGGGCGACTGTGTCACGCCAGAAGGCCGCTTTGAAGCTCGTGTGTGTTTACGATGCCTGTGTGTGTGGTTGTGATAGATGCTAATGTGCTCTGAGGGACGAGCCTGCCGCTGCTGCTTGCCCGCTGATCCTGGCCGCCCACGTGTGCATTTGCCAAAGCACGCTCGTCGTCCCCTTGATTCTCGAATGACACATCTATTTTCTCGCCCGGGCACTGCATTCCTGCACACTGTCAACCTCATGTTTCGCCAGCGACTGCCTCACACGGCACCCCTGCCCTCCACCCACCCCGCCGCACTGCGACGCGGCGCGTGGCGCGTGTGCCACAGGTGCGGCGCCGCGCCATTCTTCACGCCGCCGGAGGCCTTTGCATACTCGCGCCTGCCGTTCGAGCCTTACTGGCAGCTGCTCCCGGCCCCCCTCACGCCCAACGACTTCTGGGCGCGGCCAGAGGCGGCGGTCGCGTTTTTCGAGGCGGGCGGGGCGCTGCTGGACGCGGGCCTTCGAGCTTCAAACACGCTGCAGCCACCCAGGTGCGCGCCCCACGAGTTGCGTCGACTCATCGAGAGGTCGAAATTCGGGCAGCCTTGACCAGCCTCGCTGGCGCTGCAAAACTCGTACATCGTAGAGAACGGACGCGCGCGGCCGTGTGTCCGCACGCGCCCTGGGGCCTGCACTTTTGCCGTGGCTGCGGATGAGAGCCTCTTGCGTGGACGCCGTGCGCAGCTGATGCGACACACGCCGTCGATCAACCTGTCGGCGCGGTCAGCACGCGGATGCGCGTGCGCAGAGAGGGGGGCTACCTGCCGGCCATGCGCCGGCGGTCGCGTTCCCCCGGCCCCAGCCCGCCGCCATGCTGCGCGCGCGGCTGCTGGACCCTCGCTCCGGTCAAGAGGTCGCGCGCTGGCAGCCGCTGGGGCGGGAGCAGCAGCAACCGCGCGCCGCGGCGGCGGGCGATGGACGCGATTGCGCCGCCGACGCCCAGACAGCTGCCGCCGCGCCGCCGCCGCCTCTGGTGTTCCAACAGAGGGTCGCGATCGCAGGAGTGCAGCCGGTGGCGGGCGCCCGCTTCGCTTCCGACGCGCCGCGGCGCGAGGCGCGGAACTCTGGCTGGCGCCGCCGGCGCCGGGCTGTGGCGGGGCACGTGCAGCTCGTGACCGAGGCGCCGGGCGAGCTGCGGCTAACATTGGAACTCTAGTTGCGCCAATTACATTATTGCCACTTTGGCAGGAATAGCGCAACGTGCGATCCGCATCGCTTTTGACGATGGCCGCTGCCGCATCGTTATCGCGTCGCGCATCAGCCCGTCGTTGCCGCGGTAATAGTCGCGGCGGCGCCCGACTTCGACAAAACCGGCGCGCGAATGTAGCGAAGCAGCATCCGCTGTCGGCGCCGCTGCAGGAAATGCGTCGGCGGCGGCCGCGCTCGCCGCCCAGCTGGTCAGCCCCGCGCCGGGCGTCGTGTTGGAGGCCGACCGGCCGCAGCGGTTCGAGGTGGCGTTTGGTGCGGCAGGTGCAGCGGCGCGCGTCGAGGGCGTGGCTGTGGGCGCGGACGGCTGCGGCTGGACCGAGCTGGCGGCGGAGCACGCGGCCGCTGGCGCTGACGGCAGCGCAGGGGTCGCAGCGGGGACGGCGTTTGCGGGGGACGTGGTGCTGCCGCGCAGCCGGCGCTGCGTGGTCAGGGCGCGCCTGGCGCAGACGGAGCGAGCCGCCGCTGCGGCTGGACCAGCCGTCGCGGGCCCAGGGTTCGCAGCCGGGGCGCTGGGCGAGGCTGTGGACGTCTTCTTCCTGCACGTGCTGCCGCAGGCCGAGGTCTTGGGTCGTGCGCGGATCACGTCCGGACACTGCGGCCGAGCACTGGAGTGGTGTGCATCGACCGCACGCACAGCCGACGCGGTACTGTTATCGTCGTCGCTGACTGACGATGACGTCGGCGTCTGCGCCCCGCGAGCGGTCCTAACGCTGAGCGAGTTGTCCAGAGGGACAATCAGATCCAACCTATTGGCTACACCAGAAAGCAAGTGCATCCAGCTTCCATGCAGGCCCAGCACATGGTGCCTGTGCCGAGGAAGTACCCGCTCCCGGCCCAGACCCCTCGCATCCAGACACGCCGCGCTGGGCGGCGCTGCTGCGCGCGCTCGACGCAGACGGCGACGGCGCGGCCAGCCGGCGCGACATGCTGGTGGCGTTCAGGCGGGACAGGCAGCTGGCGGACCACCTGAGGATGCCTCCCAGGATCAAGGTGTGACTGCGTGTGCGTGCATGTGTGCATGTGTGTGTGTGTGTGTGCGTGTGTGTGTGTGTGCGTGTGTGTGTGTGTGTGTGTTTGTGTTTGTGTTTGTGTCAAAAACACGTACATGTGCAAGTGCATGTGCATGAGCATGCGTGTAAATGGGCCAGGTCCCTGACTGCGCTGCTTGCCGCTATGTTGATTGTTGTTCGTTCACCGTGACGGATCGAATGGCGCATCGCTCGCCTGGCCAACGAAGCGAAGCTGGTGCGTCGCGGTGAGCGGTCGCACTATGCAGGACCTCACGCCGCGCTCGTCCCCCGAGCGCTGAGCCCAGCCGGATCGCGCCGGCTTGCAGCGCGAGCGCGCGCAGGCGTCGGACGTGCATCGTTTGACCGCTATCCTGGCGCAGGATCAAGCCATCGACGGCACGGCCTGGGCAGGGTCGGGCTGGCAGAGCTGTCTTCGTACCTCGTGTACCTCAAGGCGCACGGCGGCATCAGCTGCGGCGCGGCGGCGGCGGCGGGGCACGGGCAGGGGCGCGGGGGACGTCGCTGTGGGCGCGGGGCCGGGGAGCGGCAGCCGGCCAGGCAGTGGCGCGGGCAGCCAGCAGCTGCCGAGGCCGTCTGCGCGGTTTGCGCCATCCATCGCAGGGGCTGTCGAGCGCCTGCTTCAGCTGTAAGCGATCGCCGCGCATGTTGTCCTGCCGCATGGCCCGATGCACGGTGGACCAGAGGGTTGGGATCACTTTCACAAGCAGATTGACCAGGACAGCGTGAGGGATCTCGTTAGCATTCCAGCGCGCGTCCTCGGCCGAGCAGTCGATTGTCGGGAGTTTGAGGAAGGGTCGCATCCGCTAAGGGCGAAGGACAGGGCAAGCAACGAACAAGCGATCATACCGATACGCACGGAAATCTCCTTATTGAGCACAAGAATATCAGCATACCGGCCACATTACAGGACATACCGTTCAGAATGCATCATAGATGACAGACACACCCAATCTCGCTTGTAGTGCCTGGCGCAGCTGCTTTCGCTTTGCTGCCAATTGCCCCTGATGCTGACCCATGCGATGTTGGTGGGTCCTTCGACCTCAAGACGATGCGGCCTCCGAGCGAAGCACCCCGGGCCGTGATCACTACTACTCGGCGCCATAGTCGGACGCTGTGCAACAGCCGCAGGTCGGGTCCCCTGGGCCCCAGCTCGACAGCGGGCCTTCGATTGTTTGGTATAGTCGTTGGCGACACTACCAGCGGACGCTGGGCTCTTCACTTGCAGCTGAGGGCGAGGCCGCGTTTGAGGCCTTCTTTACAGACTACTGCCTTAGGCTGATGACTTCCCGGCAGTCGTGGCCCTGATGGCACAGTGCGGCTGCGGACCGCAGGACATTGTGCTGCGGAGCCGCGCGCAGGCCGGCCTGCGGCCCGCGCTAGCCCGGACGCTGCGCTGGGTTGCGCACCACGCATCCGCCCTCCGAGCAATCCCCCTGGCCAGCGCCTGACGCCCCTGGCCGCCACGCGTGCGGTCTTGTCGACACACACACACACACACACACACACACACACACACGCACAGCTGTGTCACACAAACACA
>NNCB01000579.1:0-16112 GCA_002317545.1 Scenedesmus quadricauda | reverse complement strand
GTGTGTGAACCGGCGGCAGGAGATCGAGCGCGAGATTTGGGGAACTTGGCTTGCCCGATTCCGACAATGGCTTGCCGATTCCGACACCCTGCGCAGCCACCTGTACAACCTGCGAGATCATCGACAAGCCGTACGACAAGCAGCTGCTGCACACCGTGCAAAGCGCCGGCTACCGCATCGCCGACATCGAACAGTCGCCGGCCTGATGCCCCGGCCTGATGCGAAGCAGCGGGTAGTCGGGACATGCCACATTCATTCCCTCCTGAAAGTGCGCCGTCGGGCGACGCTTGCAGCGTGGCTCCCCTCTCCCTGGGAGGCGCTGGTCCAGTCCAAGAAAGCAATCATGGTCGCCACTGTCCAGCGTCTTGTTTGCGGAGCCGGTGCGCATGCCACCCGCGGATCAGAAGCGCATAGTGAACCTTCCGCCCAGGAGATTGCACAAGCATCGCGAGATAATCGAGGACGTATCCGCGCTCGGTCTCGTCAGGTACCACTTTGGCCATATGATCGAGAATGCGCACCCCGCCTAATTGCCGGGCCTTGCGCATTCGACGCGGGCAAGCAGATCCCTCCGATGCGTTGGTAGCACGCACCGGTGGTGCCATCCAGGTCAAAGGGGGCAAAATCTGCAATGCAAGCGCAAGGTTTTGCGTATGATTTGGTGCTACTCTCACTCGATCATCAACGAGCCTTCTAAGTTGTTGATTTGTGAGGTCGTAGCCGCCGCCCCGCAGACTTTTCCGACCGACCCCCTTGCACCACCCCACTACTCAGCTTGTTGCCCAGGCCCTCTTGCGCAGCCCAGCTGCCAGTATGTCACGCAACGCTCAACCGGAGATCTGTGCCAATCGGGGGCTGATACACAAAAGGTCCGTCGGGACAAGTAGGGCATAGAGGTCAAGACAGAATGCACCCCCATGTGGTGGACACAGTGGCGGCAGCCGGCAGCAACCAGGTATTTGCAGCCCCAGGCTGTGATTTTGATGCTGGATGGCGCGCGCAGCCCTCACGGCGTTGTGGGCCGTTCTCGGCAGACGCGCTGGCCGAGCGCGCTGTGCATGCGTGTGTGTGTGTGTGTGGCGCGCGTGTGTGTGCGTGTGTATGTGTTCGAGGGGGCTCACCGCCGCCAGCTTGTCAGTGCTGTACGCGTTGGTGTTGCCGTCCAGATCGAATGGCTCGGTGGTGAAGCTGGGCGGGTGCGCATTGGTTACATTGAAGCAGAATTTGCAGGCCGGGTTGGTGCAGGTCGTGTCCGTGGCCAGGGTACCTACTTCCATTTGCGGCGGTCGTGTGATGTGTGCGCAAAAGAATTTCGCAGCCAATGCACTGCGGGACCATGAGGCTAACAACCCTTGTAACTACCCCCCATGGAGGCGTTGTAGTTGTTTTGGGGTACTTCCGAGTAGCCAAAGGGAACGGTGTCGTCGTTGGGCGTAATGACGCCATCGCCGTTGAAGTCAAGGATGTTGTAATAACCTGGTAACTTTTGGAGGTCATTGGTCTGCTGAGGGTGCTAGGCGGGTTTTGCTGGTCGATGGGCATTAAGCAAAGGAATAGTACAGCACGTGTGCGCCTGCTTTTACGCGGTTGTTACATTTGAAACTTGGTTAGAACATAGCTCCATTCGTCACGGATTTGAGGATCCAGAAATATAGCTAAAACCGAGACGATTCTACAGCTATTGATCGTCAACCTGCGGCACGCGCTGCAGACCGCGTGCAACGGCGTGCGGGGTCGCCCCGGTCGGCATCCAGCCGTATCGCCGCACCCTTGCCCAATTGCGATTGGCGGTCCCGGTCCCTGCCGAGCTGCCGCTCGTCATCCACGTCGGCGGGGAATTTTACTTCAAGGGCGAAGGCGAGGGACGTATCTGGCTCAGCCGTGCCCGGATCGAGCCGCAATGCTGGCCCCCGAAGGAGCCGATGTCGGCTGCAGTGGCTCGTAGTCGGAGCCTGCTGCCATGAAACGACGCGGCGCGGGTTCGCCGCCGGGACCACCAGGTCCGCCAGGGCCGCCAGGACCACCGAACTGGTCGAAGAAGACAAGGGGTGATCCTTGGGCAGATCAGGGAAATTGAGATGCAAGTTGCGTGGGACGCTGCGGCCGCACAAAAACCAGCTCTGAAACGTTCGCAAGCTGGCCTTTGACCGCGGCTGCAGAGCAGAGGCAGCCACAGCCCCATCGTGAGGACGTGCAAGAGCATGGATGCGGTGGAGATGGCAGGGGCGGCATGACCGCCTGCCATGTGTTGACACCAGCGGGCCATGTGCCCAGGCATTCCCATGGAAACATGCATGCCGGCTGCAGGCCCGCGTCGTCACCGGTATTCCGGGAGCCGAAATCCGCGTCGAAAGTGACGGCGGCGCTGGCGGATCAGTCCCGCAGCTCTGCGGCGCGGGGTGGCGTATGCCGCCGCTCAACGCGAAGTTGGCGGTCGTCAAAGGCGGCGATCCGGCGGGCACAGCATTGACGAGCACAATGTCGATGAAAACCGGATCGAGCGTCGATTCCCCGGAGCGCACCTCGATATAATCGATCCCGGTAAAGGCCGCATCGGCGGGCGGTTTGGTCAGCAGCGTGCGGCGCTGGTCGTTGCAGCAGATATAGCGATTATCATGGTCAGGCGGGTAGACGCGACTAATCAACAAAAATATTTTAAGAAGAAAGCGAGGCAGCACGTGGTCCGTCCTTCGGAAGTTATAGGATTTCGACTCACACTGGTATCGGCAAGCTCGCGTTTGTTAAGCTTTGGGGTCATATTTTTTAGAAAATCAAAATTTTACCTCAAACGCAGCTATAGGCTGAAATATTTGGCTCTATGACTCATAGCTATTGTGCTTGGAGCTCATTCTATGGGAGCACTGTCAGACTACCCTGCTAGTGCTGCACGCTTTGTCAACGACGTGGACGACAACAATGGCACAACGCCCCTTTTTCTATTTAGTTGCCTCACCGACGGGTGCTGCTCATGCCTTTTCCAACACACAGCCGAGAATCAAATCCTGACAGGATCATCGCCACGCACGGCATGATGCGGAGTAGCGGCGCGGCGCCCCACGCCGCATGCCTCAAGCGCTCTTGCGCGGCGGACGTGCTGCGCCAACGCACGATTGGCCAGTTCGATGTGACTCGAACAGCGTCCCCGCGCCGAGATTGAGGCTGGTCGATCGCATCGCCCAGCGTTTCATAAAATAGGCATCGGTGGCGGCGATCGGCAGACTGTCGCCATCATGGCGGCGGATGCCGCGAAAACAGGTCCACTCGCCCTGCGTGTTCTCACGTCTGCTCTGAAATGGACGGCGACCTTTTGTAAACGTCCAAGACAGGTTGCAATGTTCCTGTGCAGTACAATCTGCACTGGAGGGCGTATGCATGGATTCTTGCACCAATGGCGTTTTTGGATACGTGCATGCGCACGTTATGAGTTACACTCAAGTGTGTGTGTGTGTGTGTGTGTGTGTGTGTGTGTGTGTGTGGTGATGTCGCCCAGGCGGAAATCCGTCATGACCAGATCGGGGCGGGGAACTGAATTCATTGAACGATCTGTGTGCAGGCCCTTTCGACGGTCAAGTGCAGTTCTCTGATAAAGTCATTTTAACAGTTTGAGAAGCATGCAGATGTCTGCCTCATCATCTACTACAAGTATTTTTTCATAATATTAAACTGGTGTTCAAGAATAGAGCAGGGATTTCAAATCTGCAAATAGTGACCCGATAGGCACATTGCCTGGCCTTGTGGTGCAGCAAGTGAACGACCCTTGGCTAGAGAATGAGCCTACGCCGGATGTGCACCACGCGTTGTGCAGCAAACCCGTCACTGCACCAAGCGTGCGCTGCAGCACGCCACACCCTGCAGCAGGGTGTGGCGTGCTTAATCCCCGAACACGCTCCTGGAATGGCTGTCAACATTCACGCACGCAATCAAATTCGCTGGGCGCTGATTCCATGCGACAGAACAAACGGCACCAGCACACAGCAGACCCCACCTCCTGCGGTCCCAAACGCAGCCCCAGGTGCAGCAAAGGGTGGCGGACACAAATGCCCTCCCTTTGACTTGCTGCGTTCAGGCCTGTCACCTTGGCATTGCATCCGGGACCGAAGAGACCGGCTTGGCCCCATACGCTGTCAGCGTGACGTTCGTGTCCGGGGACGCATTGTTGAACGCGTCGACCGCAACGAACGTCGCAAGCGCCACACGCGGCTCCGCCGCGCCCGCGGCCGGGTAGTTCAAACACACCCTGCCCGTGCCCGCCTCGCGGTAGCAGTCCGCGGCCGCGCCGTTGGACGTGACCACGCAGCTGACGAACGACGGGGCCGGTAGGGGGCGGCAGTTGTCAGTCACACTTCGCCAGCTCTTTGGGGAGGTGCACGCGCTGCTTTGGCCGGGCTTATGTCGGCGCCGCAGCGACCAAATCGGTAATCATAGGAACGATCATCTTCGCCACCGCCCATCTCTTCGTCGACGTGCAGGTCGCGCACCCGCTCTTGATGGTCGCGTTCATGATCCTGATGGCGGTGACCTTCTGCCTGTTCGGCTTCATCATCGGCATCTGGGCGCAGAGCTTCGAGCAGTTGCAGGTGATCCCGCTGCTCGTGGTCTACCGGCTGACCTTCTCTTCGGCGATCTGCATCGCCTTGACCGAGAAGTTCGGGCTTTCGAGACGGTCGAAGATGACCATCGTGGAACTTCTGGCCGACACTGGTAGCGTTCGGCGGTGTTGCGTGAAGAGGAGGGGTGAGGAGTGTGAGATCGTTGTCCTAGGCGAAGGGATGTGCGCACCGCGCATGCGCATGCGCACGTGTGTGTGTGTGTGTGTGTGTGTGTGCGCACGTGCGCGCGGCCGCGTGCGTGTGCGTTGAGGGGTGTGCGTTGAGGGATGTGCGTTGAGGTGTGGCATGTGTGTGTTGTGTGCTGTGAGGATTCATGCGCTCCTGCCTGCCCAACCCTATCACATCTCAGCAGGCAGCTCTTCTCATGCACTTGCCATCAATCACATTTGTCCCTGACGAAGCGGGCCAACTCCTCACTTATACCTATATTCATGTAATGTTTTGGAGTCAGCATATCTGATTACCCGGGAAGTGTTCGCATGCCGATTGGTGACATCGTCGAATGGCTGGATGAGCATAGTGGCCCGGGTTTGTACATATCAAGCGTCTCCGGGAACGACACACTTTGAGCCTACGCACTGCGTGTAGACCTGGACAATCGCCCGCACCAGGTGGTCTGCTATGAATATGGTAAACCGGCGATTACCAAATGGAAGAAAATAAGCGTTACAGGTAAGCACACTAGAGTACAATTGGTTCCCATCACCGGTCGCACGCATCAATTAAGTGCACTCGCGCTCACTTGGGCGGAATTGATCTGGTCGTCTGGAAGCTGCGGCGTCAAACAGGGTATGCTCCTGCCCCGGTGAAGAGGTCGTCGTCAATCTTGACGCAGCTGCGGCTTCGCGCCTCCAGGGCCACGACCTTGGTAGCCCTGGGGCAGGTCTCGGCGGTCGCGCAGGAAGGGCTTGCGGCGATGTGAAGGCGACGGTGCAGGCGACGCACGCTGCTGCCGGCGATGGATCGGATACGGCCTGCACACGTGCGGTGGTTCAGATGGTGGATCAAGGGCATAGATGCGTCGGGCCACAGGTGATGTGGGCGATGCCCAAGGCGGGGACGGCGACAGCCACCCGACGGGACATGTGCATGATCTACACCTTGGAAAACAGCGATCTCATGAAGGGTTGGCATGAAGATACCAGGTAATGTCATCGTGTGACTAATACACGCTCTTGTACATGGGTTCGGCTGGGCAGGCACCACTGCGCACATACCATTGGCCAAGGTCTTCGGGCTTGGCGCGATAGGGGGCGTCGCCTTTGGACATAGACGCGCTTCACGCGCCCCTTGTCGATGAAGTCGTTGACGTAGCGCCCACCCCAAGCGGTCGACAAAGTATTGTTCACATCGGCATTGCTGAGGCCGTAGGCGGTCAATCGCTGGGTATCGATATCGACTTTCAGCGTCGCCAGATCGGGCAGGTCGCTTAGCCGGACCGATGTCAGCTTGGGATTCATGTGGCGGCGGCAAGCAGCCGGTCGCGCGCCGCGGCGAACTCCTCGCGCGTCATGCCGCCGCGGTTCTGGAGCTGCATGGTGAATCCCGAAGTGTCACCCAGCCCGCGCACCGCGCCCGGACCAGCGCAAAAGTAGGTGCCCGTATGTGCAGGAGGCGATGCGCAGCGCAACAAGGGGAATCGGCGGTGGCAGACAGGAGTTGCCGGGCAAGCAGAGAACAGATAACAAGCATGGGGCCGCGCCGGAGTCATGCACACCGCCGGGCAGAATGGACGCATCAATCAGGAGGTGGCTGGAGGATCAGTCTCGCAGAGTAGCTGCAGTGCGAGGCTGCCGGTGTCGCCCATGAACACCGCCGCAGGCGGCGCATTGAACCACAGGAAGGCGAGGCAGGCGCCGATGATCGCCGCCGCAAACACCGCCAGCTCGCCGGCTCCCGAAACATGCGGAATGCCCAGATATTCGGCGAATTTCACATTGCCCGACAGATAGACGATGACGAGGAAGGTCAGGCTGGCGATGATCACCGGGAAGGGGCTGGCCGGGCGTGCGCCGCGGTCAGGTTCACGGCACTTGCCAAACACACAGCACACACTCTCACAACATATACATACAATACTCTCTCTCTCTATCTCTTTTCCCCTCTCACTCCCTCTCTCTCTCTCTCGCATTATCTTTCTCATCATCACTCACTGACTTTTTCTTTCTATACAGAAATACAAACATAGACACGCGTACAACCACCGCACACAACTGCACACAAAACAGATGCCAAGCCTTCATGTGGTGGGAGCGTCACTGTGGCAAGCGTGCCCCGCATGAACCCGTCCGCTGTTCGGAAGTGGCCGGAGCAGCTGCTCCGGCCGCCTCGATCAGAATTTGTAGCGGATGGTCCCGCCATAGGTGCGCGGCTGGCTCGGATAGCCCGAGACGCTGCCCGCCTGAGCGACGGCCGGGAAGATCGTCGTGAGATACTGTGCATTGGTGAGGTTGCGGCCCCACACGCCGACGTCGATGCCGTTGGTCAGGCGAACCGTGAACGACGCGGAGCGAGTTCACTTCGTCGGGCGTCGGGCTCTGTTTGCGATGACAGCAGGTCGACCGGTCTCGGCGCCATCGAGAAAATCGTCGATGAAATCATCGCCGCCAATCCGGATCAGGTGGAAAAGGTCAAATCCTGTGTGGCTTCCGACGGATATGGTTTCTCCATGAGTACGCCAAAAGGACTGACTGCAGCTAAATAAGAGCGATCATGAAGAGATGATGTATAGAAACCAAATGCAACAGGTAAAGGAGCATGCGGGGATCGTGAGTGACATTTTTTATAAATCCATAGGATCACTCATGCCATCAATGAACACAAGGTGACTGCTACTCAATGTGGTGATTTTTGTGCAACTACACACAAGCGGGTGATGCGAGCCAATCTGCCCAGCCTCATCCCCCGGCAAAGCCACAGAGCAGCCCCAGCCAACCCTGCAGCGAACCTGTACCAGGGCCTGCAGCCCCCCCCCCCCCCGCATTTGCTGCAGCTTCAGACCGGTTACGGGTTGTCCCGGTAGCAACCTGACTGTTAACTTTACCTTGCCCGAACCTGGTGATGTAAGAATCGTGTTTGATATCGACTAATGGTCGATGGCTTTACAGCGCAGATTCACGAGAGTAACTCTCGTTCTGGAAGGTTTCGATATGGCTAAGGGGCCGGGAACGATTACCTGGAATTGAAGATAAGGATGGCCAGGGCAATAACCTGGTCGCCGGTACTGCAATCAGTATTTCAGCTACTTACCGCAGAGGGCGGTTTAACCTGCCTATCTATGATGCAGAGGTTAATGCTGACGGTATGTATATCCAGACTATAGCACCACTTAGCTCTCCGTCCAACAGGTTGTACTGGAATGACAGCAAGCTACCTAATAACACACACACACACGCACGCGCACGCGCACGCGCGCGCACAGGGCGCGTGTGCGCGCCTACACAGCCCACCTGGTGCCCATGATGGGTGCCCATGCTGTTCGAGAGGACGATGCGAGGGTGGGTCAGACGACGGATACAACAGGATGAGAACAGCACACGAAGCGTCAGTCAGGCAGAGCGTGGTCTGTGTTTGTGATGAAATACGTTGGCGGCAGCGTCACTTCCAAAGCTGAAGAGGCAGGGTGCTCTTGTTGGCCATACATTGCAGCCGTTCGCCGACATTTCCTGGGCAATGAACAGGCCAAGGTGCGTGATCGACTGGACGAGGCCCGAGCGATGGCGCGCGCAAGCTGTTGTCCATGGTGGGGTTGAGCGAAGATCCCGACACGCTGGTGACAAATATCGGGGTGGGCAAGAACAGCGTCGAATCTTGCCACACTTGCCGCAACGCCCATGCAAAAGCTCAGCCGTACGCTCTTTAGCCGCAGGGCAAGTCGCCCAGCGCTGCCCCGCCCGTCCTGTTGCCCACTGGACTGTGGGCCCCGATACGACATGCGAGACACACAACCATGAGGCGTACCGCGCTAGGCACTCACCGCATCACCCGGTAATATTATCTGCATCGCGATCGATGCGGACAGACGCGTCATTCGCGGCGTACAGCGGCGCAAGAATCAGGTGTCCGAGATGTCGGCACTGATGCACGTACAGCCGCTAGTGCTCGTGTGAATTGTCATATGCTTGCGGGTGTAGGCACAGGCATGCTACACACGTGAGAGGAAATGATGTGGTGGGGGCATGACAGCCGGAGCTCAGGGCGCGCGGAAGAGAATGGTCGGGGCAGGAAAACAGCTTCCAGGCAACGCGCGTCACCGAATGGGACGAGCCGCAGGCGGTGATCGGCAGCTATTTGCACAAATATAGCTATCCCGACTACTGGCGCCTGCACGTCGACCAGAACGGCCGCGAGCTCAAGAATTGGGTGCGCGGCAAGACCTTCGACAAAAAGGGTTCCGGCGAAACGCGCGCGCTCGAGGAATTTGCCAATATCGTCCAGGGGACGAGCGGTCGGTGTGAACTGCCTGCAACAGCGCGGCAGAATAGGAGAAGCGGGCCTCGCAGAGGCTCGGTATTCCATGTGCTTCGCCGCGCCAGGGAAACTGCCCACGGCATCCTTCGAAAATCCTCGGCGGCGACGATTTTCTCGCCGGGCATGAAGTCAAACTTGCTATAGGCTCTTGCAGGGTTGGTTTGGCGGGCTCCAAGGTACCTTTCCCCTCCGTAGAAGTACCCCGAGGCGCGCCCCGCCTCGTTATCGGTATCTTGGGTACTTTTCTTGGGTAATCCTCGAGGATCCGGATGGGCAATCTGTGCTTGACAAGGTACACCCCGTCCAGGACGCGTCATACCACCTGCCTCATGTGCGAGAGGCATCCTCAGAAAGAGCGACCTCGGCCGCCTAGGGAGCCAGCACCGGAATTCCCATCAACCCGCTTGACGCGTAGGCAACTCCCCGACGTCGACGTGGGTGGGGTCAATGCAGCGTGGTGGGTGGGATAATCCACATAGTCAGCGCACCTTGCGCGCTTCGGCCGCCGAGGGTGCGAGAAGGAACAGGACGGTGAGGGTGACAAGCCAGAATCGCATCATCTCGCAATCCTCTCTTCGCTAGGCGGGGCGTGCCGCTCCATATTCGGTCCAGCCGAACGGCCGCGGGTTGTCGGTATGTAGGCGGCGCACAGCCCTGCGCTTGCCAACGCGGTTGTTTGACAAGGGCACCGCAACGATGCCTCGCGCGACAAACGCACCTGATGTGCCGATGGCGTACCCTGCAATCACACGTGTCAGAAGTTTGTGTTGGTGGAGTGAAGAGACGGGATGAACATCGATGAACGTAGCGGAATTTGGCAACAACAAACAAAAAGCAGCAAGCCAAGCTGCCCGTACGTGAGACCCAGCACAAAAAAGCAGGTGTGCTGCTGTTGCTGCACCCATAGTCCTGCAAACCGGACACAGGGAGCTGGCTGCAGGTCCCCAGGCTGGCAGCACTCACAGTCAAGGTCGCTGCCGCCGATGACAACGCGTATGCCGACCCCCCTGGCCGGGCGAAGGTGGGCTCCTCTGCATGGTGCATGCAATTGGGTGTCAGGCTTCGTTAATCAGCGCAGCTGGCCGACGATGGTGTGGATGCCGGATCCGATCTTTAGCATTTCAGCGTGTAACATGTGAACTCCTCGCAGAAGGCAGGGACGCTGCAGCTACTGCTACTGACACTACTGCAGATAAACAAAGAAGTAAGCGCCCCGGTTACCATGCCTGAAGGTTATAAGGTCGGCGATGAAGCTATAGACTTTAAACTGAAGAATATTGATGGCAAAAGGTTATCCCGTATCGTTGCCCATGTACCGATGACCTTCCCAAGAAGGGATCCACACGCCAGTGCTGTACCCCAACACAGCTTCGGCAACATTCAACCATCCTTGCACATCTGCGCCAAACACGGGGCGATCTGGAGCAAAACGATGGGGCGGATCACGCACTTCGCGAGGGCGGGCGTGAAGGCAGTGCACTGCCAGTGGCACCAGCAAGTACCAAGGATGCACGCTCCGCTGATCACGTTGTGGGGCTGGCCAGATTGAGCTTTGTATAGGAGCGTGAGCCGTCACACGCTATGTTTATGGCTGTGTATGTGCGACAAGTTGACCGGCGGCATTCTCGGCGCCATAACAGGCGGATCGATGCGCCGGAGCGATCCGGTGACCATGATCGTAATGCGTCTGTGGTGCTGTGCCGTTCATTGGGTCCTGTTGCAGGGTGCCCTGTTCAATCTGCGCGCCCGCGGGCAGCGGTTGAGTGCACGGCCCAGTTGAGCGAAAGCGAGTAGTCGATCGACTCTGGAAGTACCACTTCTGGGGCGTGGCGGGGTTGGGTGTATTGTTGTTGGGAATGAGACTGCTGCGGTACCAGCGGAATTCTGCTCGGGCCGCGGGGCTACCGATGATCGTTGCGCTGGCGAGCCATGTCGGGAAGACGAGGTGACGCATGGCCACCTGCCTTGTGCCAGTTGTGAAGGTGGCCATTCAAGTCCAGGTAAATGTCCGGGTGCGCCCGGCCGGCTGCATATCACTGGACGCGCCAGGGTTGCGTGGGTGGATAGAGCCAGGGCATGAGTAGGCACTACTGCACATGGTGCATCTAGTGACGAAGAGCTGACCGATTTCTTGCGCTATCTGGAGCTTCCCCAGTGCAGGCGGTTCTGCAAGGATATTCACAGTTGCTGAAGTCCCGGTGGTTGACGCCAGAGTTGCGAGGCGCGCCACCAGGGCATCTGCGGCGCGTTGAACGCCCAGCAATTGCTGGCGCTGTCCAAGAAGCGACGGCCGGATTGTTAGTAGTTCCAGGTGGTTCATCGGGAAAGCGGTGATTTCGCGCAGATTGGCGACACCGCACGCATGACGATGCGGTCGCATCTGAGGGGTGCGGCACGGGGTGAGCCACCGCGCATGACGGCGAGGAAGCGGTGGCGGCCGTGCTGTGGCTGCCTAGGCACAACCAGCGCAAGCTGAGGCAGCCGCTGCCTCACTGGCTGGAAGTGCATCACACGGGCCCAGAGGCGGCGCGACCGGCTGGTGCGGGATGGCTGAGCGCGAGGCGCGATCGCCCGCCCGCCGTCACGCCCAATGATGTCCCAAGGAGGTTCACGCGCGCAGTCACCGGTAGTGCAGATAGCCCGATTCCGCGTCAAAATTAATCGCCTCGCTAGTTTGGATGGCTCCCGCAGCTCTGCTGGCGTCATGTCCAGCCGCTCCGCCTTCGCAGCCAGGTCGGCCGCCGGAAGCGCGTCGAGAGCGGCGAGGGCGGCAGGGCGCGAGGCCAGCGTTGCCGCAGCCGCGAGGTTGATGGGTGCTGCGGCGGTCAGCCGCACCGCCGTGGCGTATGCCGCGAAGACCATACAGGCTGTGACACGGGGACACATTGATCGGTCACACTTGAACCACTTCGATCTGGGGACACCGAGGCTGCGAGTTTACGATCGGGTGAGACTTGGTTGGTTCTAATAACGCTGACACGGCAGCTGCAGGACGCGCAACAAGGATTCGGGTGTGACGGACACCCTGGTGTCGTTATGTGAAGCATCATGAATGTGAACACCCAGTACGGGTGTCGGGGTAACGTCTCTACCAGAATGCCATCAAAACGCTCCTGTCCAGCGGACCCTGTCAGTGTGCCGCCTCCGTCTGGGCGTGACCGCTCAACCACACGCGTGAGCGTGCCCGACAATTTGGCGATACGCTGTGCAGTGATACAATCTCCTTTCCTGCCATGCACTGGTACTACCCCCTTCACCATGGTGGCATGTGTGGTGTCTGGCCCGCAATAGTTACCGAAAGCAGTTCCACGACACCACCACAGGCCGATAGCCGCATGCTGGCGCCAGACGCATCCATCGCTGAGTTCATCCCGTTGTCATCGCATGTCTCGCCTAACGTGGTGAAGACGACGGGAGGCGATTTCCTGTTGACATGGCGACTGGATGGATTGCCTTTCGTCGGCCGCGAAGAGTGGGAGAGCACCGACCAGCACAACACGTTCAACCGGATGCTGCAGACACTGCGTGCGCCGGACTTCGTCAACGTGGCACCTGCATCTAAAAACTCAAAGGTCCAGGTTTCACCTGCAGCGTCAACGTCCTGTAGAAAGGCAAAGTGTACCGGCAGTAAGTGTTGAGAGAGTCAGTAACAGCCTGCATCTGCAGGCCAAGTTGCCAAGCCAGATGTGCGGGCTGAATGCATCAATCTGTGGACTCCGGCTGTCATCGCCCAGATCGGTCAGTCCCTTGCATGGCATGCGCATCGCCAGCCAGCGAGAAACGCACCAGCAGCTGCAGTGCTCAGCAAAGATACGATTGCAGGCTCTGCGGACACATAGTTGCAGTGCATACATCGGCACCCTTTCCAAACACAGAGCTCCAGACGGCCTGTCTTGCTCCTGGAACGTTGACAGCTGAATGAAAACAGGCTTAACTTATATAAAAGGGCTTTCAATCAGACTTGTACCAACAAGTGCAAAGTTGCTTATCACCTGTAGAGGGTCGCGCTGAGGCTGACCAGTGGGGCTGGCTGGGCCACGCGAAAGAGCCGTGAAAATTTGAGTGCATGTGCATCTGTGCTTGTTTGTGCATTGTGCACATGTGACATCGTGTGCGTGCGTGCGTGCGTGCGTGCTTGCGTGTGTGCGTGCTTGCGCGCGCGTGTGTGTGTGTGTGTGTGTGTGTGTGTGTGTGTGTGTTTGTGCGCGCGCGCTCGCGTGTGTGCATGTGTGTGTGCGTGTGTGTGTGTGCGCGCGCGTGTGTGTGTCATGTCTGATGCTTTGTGTGTGTGTTGTGTCTATCAGGGCCTGGGAGGTGACCAAGGCAATATTGCGACATTCCAGTTACAGACTGATCTCCCGGCTGTCTCTGAGCTGAGGCACCGTTTCAAGCAGATCACACGCTTCCGTTGTGACCAACGGTACCTTCCGGGACATTACGGCCAAACTACCCGAGCTCAGGCAGCTGGGTGTCAACACTATTTGGCTACAACCCGTCACGAAATCATCCTACAAAGGGCAAGGCTACGACGTGGTGGACTACTTCGGCATCAATCCGGACCTAGGTACATGACGCTGAACTGGCGAAGCTCGCGCGTTCGGCTAGGCAATTACCGGGATACGCACGCCTTGTCTCCAACGCAAGTTTTATTCTTCTCCTAGACGAAATAGAAGTACATCTGCACCCTGCCTGGCAGCGGAAAATCCTGCCCGTGGTGCAAACGCTTTTCCAAACGCCGCAGCTTTTCATTCGCCGTACGCACTCACCTTTGTAGTGGGCTCGGTAGATGGGGCCTGGGTACATCGGTTCGTGAAAAAAGACGGGCATAGTGTGCTATCGGGGCCGCCAGTTGCCAAGACGTGCCGAAGAGCTCGCGGAAGCCATCAAGGCTCCCTGACGCCGTCCTCTCCACACGGCATGGACGTGATCGGCGTGAACAGCTTCACCCAGGAAGTGGTGAAGGGCGTCGTCAGCATGCTCGCTGGTTCCGAGTCATGCTCCGACAACAGCGACCGGTGCAAAGCAGCAAGTACCAGTTCATCAAGATCCCTGGAAAGGATAGCGTCTGCTTGCAGTCACACCCCGGACGCGGTGGACCACGTTAGTCACGCTGCTGTGCGCAGAACCTGACACATCTGGGCACCCAGCTTCTCGGCGGCGCACGTACGCCCACGCATGAGCGTGCGCTCGCGCACATGGGCGTCCTCCTTGCAGGAACTTTTGGGTGCGTGGTCCTGGCGAGGAACAAGGAGACCATCGAGCTGGTGCGATTCAAAAGCTGGTGCGCGCGTTGAGAACGGGCGATCAGCAGCGTTGCCGGCGGAGGGGCTGCGGAGTTCTGGGTCCCGCCCGTCCCGGTCATCCGCCAGTGTGCACTGGCTGCCTTCATGGCCCCGTGTGCATGCGCATCGCCAAGCGGCTGCCTTCATGGCCCCGTGACCATGGCAGCGCCACGCGGCATCGGGATATCATGCGCGCGGCGCCGAACGACACCAGTTTTGGCCTGGCCGGTGGCGTTTGGACCCGTGACCCGTGATATCGCGCGGGCGCACCGCATCGCGCGAAAGCTGGAGACCGGGACCGTCTGGATCAATCGCTATTATAATCTCAAGCCGAACATGCCGCTCGGAGGCTATAAGCAAAGCGGCTTCGGCCGCGAGTTCAGCCACGAGGTTCTGAACCATTACACGCAGACCAAGTTTCACGCTACCCAGATATGCGCATGTCGATCAGGTTGCGTGGTGTCAGCAGACAAGGCGCCGATCGCGGCCCACAGGGTCGGCGCATTGGGCATGACGAGCAAGGCGAGCGCCTGCACGAACGGGACAGCGGCAGGGTGCTGCTCACCCTCGCGTGTGTACGCACGCGAGCATTGCTGAACACACACACACACACACACACACACACACACACACACACACAGACACACAAAATACGCACGCACGCGCATGCACACACACACGTACACTATGCCTCTTGCATGCGCACAGCACATGCACTCACACACACACACACATACACACATGTATTCCTACCAAACGCACACACGTACGCACTCTTGCCCGCCGCAGGTGGTGGCCTGTCAGGGAGGTATTTTGTAAGGTGGCGATGCGCGTGCAGCATGCAACTGTGAGGTGCCTCCAGTCCGGCTCCTGCCTCTCTTTCGCCTCAACCACCTCGAGTCAATCCGACCTACTGCACCCGCCCCAGCGCTGTGTACCGCGCCCCAGCCGCCGCATCGCACCGAGATGCGTACCCCGCGTGCGCGCTTCCCGGCCCTCCGTGCACACAGCGTGATGGCCTTTGCGAGCGGTGGGTCGCTGTCTGCGTACGTGCAGCAGCGGCAGCGCCTGAAGGAGCCACTGGCGCGCTGGTTCTTCCAGCAGGTGGTGCTGGCCTTTGACTACTGCCACCGCAAGGTGTGTGGGGCCGAGCGGGCTGGCAAGCCGCGCGAATGGGGTTGAGGGCCATGGGCATGCGGGTTCGTGCGAGTATGCTGGAGGTTGGGGGCGCGTCCAGGCTTCTGGCTGCCACCGCTGCAGGCTGGGTAATGGCTGCTCCGTGTCTTGAAGTTTTGTGACGTCGGACTAGGGAGGTGAGTGTCTGTGGTGGGTGGTTGGAGGGTGTCTTTCATCATATCTGCATTCATGCTCGCAGCGGTTCAGTCAAGACTGAGGCTTAGACTCACCAGTCGCCCCACGCTTTGGGCTCGCATTCCTCGCAACCGAATTGGCAGGGCGTGTTCACCGGGACATCACGCTGGAGACGCGCTGCTGCACAGTGTCGAGTCCCGGCCGCTCCGACGATTATTATCGAAACGGCTGCCGGCAACCTATGAAGCGATGACCGCCGCCGAAATCGACGCTGCGGCGCGTAAGGCGCTCAGCACCGACGATCTCGTGTATGTGGTCGTTGGCGATGCTGCGGTGGTGAAACCGCAGCTTGACGGACTGGGCCTGCCTGTGGAAACGGTGTCCCTGTCTAACTAACATCAGTTTCAGTAAGGAGAGCCCCAATGTCCCAAGTCGAGGC
>NNCB01000578.1:0-16116 GCA_002317545.1 Scenedesmus quadricauda | reverse complement strand
CGAAGCCTGCGGCAAACGGCATTTGGCATTGGTTGGGCCCGGTTGGCGGCAGGGCGAGCCGATGGCTGGGGCTGGCAGCGGTGTTTTCGGGGGCCGCGGCGTGGGCGGCGGGGCGGCTGCTGCTCCGGGTTGACGAGGCCGCGGCCATGCGGGCCGAAGGAGGGCGACAGGCGGCTGACGCCCGGCGGAGTGGGCGCGTGGCGCATGCGCCACACATGCGTGGGCGCTCCGCCTCAGGCGCGTGCGCGTTGCTGCGTCGCCGCGCGGCCCGCGGGGTTCATCTGGCTGAGGCGCCAGTCGGTGAAGCGGCCGAACGGGCGTCGGGGGCTTCATCAAATTGAACGCCTTGCGCTTGAAATTGCTGGCGCGCGGTCATACACCCTGCGGTGGTGGGGTAAGGGGGGCGGGAGACAAGGAGCTCGACGCAGGGGAGTGAGTTACCCCGGTTCGGGCAAACTGCGTGGGATGAGCAACATCGGGTTCAGCGGAGCCGGGTGCCTGGTCGAGGGGATCGTCGCGTGAGCAAAGACCCCGGTCAGTACGCAAGGCTACGCCTTACGTTCGGTCGTTGGCGCGAGCTCGTCATGTGCATGTATTGTTCACCCACGCGCTAGGTGGCGGAACTGAGCGTCGGGTGCAGGAAACCATGTCAGCGCTACCCAATGAGGCTCGGCCATACGCGCACATGCTGCATCGCGCCCTGGCCACCCCGCAGCTGTTCTTGCAACGATACCCACTGCATCTGACGGGAGCCTACGTGACCGACGGCCTGCCTGGGCAAAAACTACAAAGGGTCGACACCAGGTGGCGCGGCCCCCCAGGCGCACCGGCAGCGTCCAACTCAGTGTCGAGCTCCCCAGGTACAGCTGCTTGCCGCGGCCGCCAGGCTTGGCCGCCACGCCGTCGCTGCCCGCGGCCGGCGACGCGCCGTCCCAGATCTGACGCGGTGGGATCGAGGGGCAACCGCGCAAGGTGCGCGCGCGTGCGAGTTCTGTGCATGCGAACACGGCATGCGGGGCCGACCGAGGCCGTTGCTCAAGCAGACATGCAGAGCGCGCCTCTGCATGCCAACATTCCCCGGCCGCGCCGCCATGCAACGCCGCACCCGGCCCCGGCCATCGCGCCCGCGATATCGACCGTCGGTGACGTCATGCCGTCGTCGGACTGCTTGTTGAAGGGCCGTTCCCGGCGCTTTGTGCTCGCACCGCTCTCGGCGCCTCGCCTTCGCCGCGGATGCATCGCCGTCACACGCCCCGGCGGCGCCGACGGGTCCGCGCCCGGCGGCGCGTCAGCCGCGACCGCGGCCGTTGCCGCACCGGCCGATGCGGCGGGAGTGGGCGGCGCGGTCCGGCTGGCGGCGACTGCCGTGACCTGCTGCATGAGGCCGGGGGGCAGCACCAGCGCACGCGCTCCAGGGTGTGCCGGCGGGAGCCCCGCGGTGACCGTGCTCGGCGGGGCCGACCGCACCGCCGCGGAGGGCCCCAGCAGGCGCTGCAGGGCCGTCGTGGCCGCCGACTGCATGAGCGCCGGCGACGGCGGGACGTTGGCGGCGGCGGCAGCCAGTCGATGGAGTCGGGCAGCGCCGCCGACGACCAGCGCCTTGTCCTCGGCCGCGGGCGCGTCCTCCTTCGGCCGCGGCTGACGCGCCTCCAATCGCAAGTGCCCGCTTCTCCATGTCCTGCTCCTCTGGTGTGTGTCTTCGGCCGCCGCGACGGCAGGCGTGGACGGCGGCGCAGCGGCCGGGGCGGACGGCGCTGGCCGGCTGGCAGCGACGGCCGTGACCGCTGCGTTGGGCTCGGCGGCAGCACCAGCGCCCGCGACCCCGGGGGCGACGGCAGCAGCCCAGCTGCGACCGTCCTCGGCGGGCCCAACTGCACCCTCGCAAAGGGCCCATACGGGGCCAACATCGCCACCGCACAGGGCCCTTCCGGGCCTGCGGGGCCCAGGCCTCAAGCTGCGTGAGCACCCAATGGCGGGACGTTGGGCCGCCGCGAGCAACTGCTGCCCGGGCGCCATACGCACCTCGTGACCTGGACGCGGGCAAGAATGGACGACAACCGGCGCTGAGCGAAGGCAATCGCGCCAAGACCATGGCCGCGCCCGCGGTCGCGATCGTCGGCTACGACATGAAGTTCTACGACAAGTTGCCGGTGCTGTTCCCGCACGTGGATGCGAAATCCTGGTTCGAGGGCTCGCCCGAAGAGCGCCTGTACCGCGTCGCGTTGCGCAGCTCCAGCCTGCAGGTGGCGTACCTCATCCTCATCTGAAAAATTATACAATCGAAACTTTGACGCGTGGCTGGCGCGGCTCGATCCGGCCTTCGGGGCCAAACAACGGCTCGCCCGGCCGACGCGTGCGCCGCCATTCTCGCGGCGGCGTCAAGGATCTGCATGATCTGGAAGTCCAGATCCACAGTGACCGATCTTGTGGGGGTGACTGCGGCGGCGACGGAAGCTGCAGCGACTGCGGCAGGGCACCCGCCGCAGGCGCGGGTGGTGCTGCGACCCCGTTTTCGTGCGCCGATGATGGCAACGGGTCAGGCAGCGGGACGCGAGCGCAGCCGTCGTGCTGGTCGGCGCCGCTGGCTCTCGTCAACCTTCGCCTCGACGTAGTGCGCTCTGCGTCCGCCTCACCGGGCCCCGCTTAGGTGCAGGTTCCGCCATGGCTGCACCCCGGGCCAGATGGTACGTGGGGAAGGACAGGGAAATGTCAAGGGTACCCAAGCATTAAGTGAGTGCATCTAGACTTGTACAAAGACTTCGGGGTCCGCGGCCGGCGTGAACGCAAAGCCCGGTCGATGAAGTCTTAGTGTAATCTGGGCGGGAGCTGCGCCGTGTAGTTCCCGATCAGGTTGTTGATGCGGCGGTCGTAGTAGTCCAGCGAGCCCGCGATCCGGCACTGACCGAGCGTTCGACGCAGGTGGGAGGCTGGTGGTCAACCATGAAGATGCTAACGATGTCTTACAAAATGTATTTATTAAAGTATGGACCTACCTGGATAACTTCCGGGAAGAATCCAACCTTTATACCTGGATGTACCGTATTGCCACGAATGAAACCCTGACTTTTCTTGAAAATCTCAGATTCTCTTGCCAAGTACTATGACGCGATCCATCTTGAAAGCATCAATCATCAGAAAAAAATAATGGATAACCGGGACTAAAACAGCAGCGCCAATGGAATTAAAAGTATTCAGAATTGCCCGCCAGCAGATCGTTTATTATTTGACGCGGCTTTTGCGGAACTCAGCCAGCTGGCCGATAAAAGTACTGCAATCCTCCTTACCGCCTCGGCTGCGCGAGGTAGCTTTGGCACAGCGTTGCGCATTGGGCGGGCCAGCTATGTCATGTGCAAGAAGGTTGCGCAGGGCGTGGAAAAGGCTCTGATGAAAGGTTTGACCACATGGGCATTGACCCTCAACACACACGAAGCTGGGAAATGCCATTTGTCCATTATTACAAGCGGAACGTTTGGTTTTGATAAGGTTGGGAGGTCATCACCATGCGAAGCTGAGTGTGCGACATGAAATAGAGGATGGTGACGGTCGACTGGGCAGGGCCGCCCTGCGTCATCACATAGGGTTCGGCGAAGAGCTGGAACATCCCCGCGACGGTCAGGACCGATACGAGCAGCACAGTCGGCGCGATCGCGGGCAGGGTGACATGGCGCAGCCGCTGAACACCGCGCCAATACAAGGCGCTGCCGGAAATCGGACCAAACTGTCTTCCCAGTGTCAAAGGCTCCACTGACCAGGTGCGCCCGTGCGTGGGCGTTGCTGGGTGGCATGGGCAAGATAGACCACCAGCCCTCACAACAGCAGTCGGCAGTCAGCGCCATCACACAGCTGCCTAGGTAATGCAGGGACAATGCGTGCACTTGTCGCAGGCTTTCGGCCCCGTAATGATGTGCGCTCCTGCCCGTTCGACATGCAAACCTGGGGTTGCAGTCTGCGGCGCACATAGGCGCACAAGAGCTGACAGGTGCAGTGGCGCTACGGTTGCTCGCAAACCACATGCACGCACTTCAATTACACGAACCCGATGCGGCACGACAGCGCCAAACAGGGCGCGGTATTCACAGACAAGGGGCCCGAGATGTCCGACGCGCCTCCTTGGAGTCATGAAATCGTAATCGACAAATAGTACCTCAGGTGCCTCAAGGCCGATCAGGGCCTCATTGCGAACCCTGCCAACCACCGTCGCGTCCGCGTCACTTGTGCGACAGTGAATGCCGCACTGCGGCGCGTCCCGCACGCGACAAAGCCCCGTTGTGCCAAAACGCCTCACCGCTCGGCTGCAGCTGCGCACGCCCGCCCAGGCGACAGGCACGGCGCACCCAGTGCATCGCCGGCGCCGAGCCGCACCCGCTTGGCGGCGCCCGCGTCGCTGCCGTCGCCGTCCGAGCCGCAGCCCCCGCGGCTGCCAACCCCGCCGCCGCCCCTAAAGCGCCTGGGCAGAGCGCCGCTGTACAGTGCAACACCGCCGTGGCACCAGACGTGGTGATACGCCGTGCTGAGCCGCTCGGCATACGTCGCTTGGCCTGCCTGCGCGCGCCAATGGCCGCGTGGTGAAGGGCGTGAAGTTCCGCGACCACATCGACATGGGCGACATCGTCGACCGGCGCTCCGCTATCGCGACGAAGGCGCGGATGAACTGGTGTTCTACGACATTGGCGCAAGCCCGCAGCGGCGTTGGCGAGCTGCTGCTGCAACGTCGACCTGCGCTGCAGCGCCGCGGGGCCGTCCGCTGCGCCCTGCTGCACCCCGCCAGCAGCTGCAGCAGTCGCGGCCGCGTCCCACTCCTGCGCTTCCAGGAACACCCCGCTGCCCGACCCCCGCGGCCCCTTTGTGATAACCCTGCGCTTCCCCTGGCACGCCTTGGCCGCAGCGGCCGAGCCCGCCGGCGTCCCAGGCACCGCCGGCGGCGCGGGCGCGGTGCTCGGTGCCACTCAAGCGTCGTTGGCCCGGCCAGGCGGTAGCCCACGGTCGTCGCGTCGAGGCTGCGCGCGAGGCGCAGCTGCGCGGGTTTGCGGCGTCGTAGATGACCTGCCGGCTGCCGCTGACCTGGCTCTTGCAGATGCTGCGGCCGACGATCACGTCCACGGGCGTGCTGCGGGGTGTGCCGTCGACGACAAACTGCAGCTGCAGGTTCATGGGCCAGTTGCTGACAGCTGAGAAGCATATCTCCATGATGCGCTGCGCAAAGTTGCCTGGTCGCCGGCCGGCGGGGGGCGGGGCAGCTCCTGCATGGGCGCGAAGTGTGCGACGCGATCAGGTAGGTGGAACTGCCGGAGATCCGTCTCACGAAATCGGCTGGCGCCCGGAAGTGAAGATCGGGGATCTGTCGTTACACTGACCATCGAAAATCAGCGTGCTGTGGTCAATGCAAGACTGGCAGACAAAAACAAGTGCCTGTACGACGGCGACTTCATCGTGATGATCGTCGGCGGAACGACGCGCTACCGACTACCACTGGGAAGAAGGCCCGGAATGGTTCTACCAGCTGGAGGGCGAGATGACCCTGCGCATCCAGGAAAACGGTGCCGTGCGCGACATCCGCCCTCGCTGCGGGATCGCAGCCGCCCGCCAGCGCCAGCTGCCGCTGGTACTGCTGCAGCTGCTGCAGCCGGGCTGCTGCACGATCGCCTCCTGGCCGCGGCCGCTGCTGCGGCCGCTTGATGAGGTCGTTCAGCCGCAGGCCGAATTCCTGTTGCTTGCCGCTGCCCTTGTCGAAACGGACGAGTCGCGCTCTGTTTCCAGCCGCATATTCGCCAAGACCGCCGACTGCAATCATCGCGTCGAGCACCGTCATATTGCCTGGCACGGGATCGGGGCGGACGCTGCGGCTCGCCCCGCCGCGGACCTTGCTGCGAACGTCGCTGCAGCTGATAGAGCTTGCGGCGACGATCGAAGCTGCGTTCGTGGCGGTGCAGATGGTGTAATAGGCGCGGGGGGTCGATAACGCCGCCAAAGCGCGCCTCGTCGGCCTCCTGCTGCTGCTGCTGCTCTGCGCTGCTGCTGCTGCTGCTGCTCAGCCTGGGGCTCGTGCACAGGCAGCAGCTGCCCAGCCATGCACGCCGCATGCGATGGTCAACACCGCCCATGAAGAACCTCGGCGCGGTCTGGCAGATCAGTCCGGAATGGTCGGCATTCGTTGCCTACGGCGAAGGCTTCGGCCTGCCGAACGTAGGCGATCCCGCTGCGCAACATCCATATCATCCGGTCAAAGCGTCGACGGCATCCTCGACCTGCAGCCGATCATCGTGGACAACCGCGAGGTCGGCGTGAACTGGCGCGGGCGCTCGGCCTCCTGGGCGCGTCCTATACTGGCCCGCGGGCAGCGCGATGTGATGATCCGCCCTGCTTCGTGAGAAAACGCCACGGCCTGCCCTGCAGGGCCGCCTTGCGAGCTCTGGAGGGAGCCGGAGCATACACCAAGGAGGGCCTACAGCGGCTGGAACAGTCGGTAAGGTGGCACAGATAAAGGACGGAATCAAAGTGTGCGCAAATTGACGGCACAAAGGTCTGGAAATAGTCGGCGGTGCCGGCGCATCGAGAGGCCGAACATCTCTGCCGTCGGCCCCGCGATCAGCACAAAGGCGATGATTGCGAAGAATAGCCAGGTGTTGAGAACCGAAAGCCCTGCAATACCTGCTGGAGCCGCGGCGAAGCCCGAAAGTCGGCGCATGCCGCGACGATGGTTGCATTGCAGTTGAGACAATATATGGTTTTCGTGGGGTGCCGTGAAACGCCACTTCCAGTCCCGTATGAAAATCAAGCAAAGGATCTCTGCCCGTCATTGTCAGAAAGACACTATTCTGCTATATGGTTAAATGGACGCAGAACATGAAGCGATGAGTTTGCGTTCAGGGTGCCTGGCGCCCTGTGGCGCTGCAGGGCGGAGCTCTTGCCCTCATGCAGAGGGTCAGAACCTGCGGCTGGACTGCGTGAGGCGCAAAATGGCGAACATCGGGCCAAAGTGCCTGCCGGGAACAGTGATTCTGTTTCCAAAGGCCCTTTGGTTCGAGATGGAAGCCATTTTGCCGTCCCTTCGGGATTTGATCAAATTTGTCCATTGCCGCGTCAGAGCGCCTTGGAATATTTTCATATGCCTGCGCCGCTCTTCCTCGCGCTGAACAAATTTGCTTCGGATTTTTTGCAAGACAGGTGTCAGATTCTCACTCCAAACCTATAAGACCATTCTTATGGGAGCCGACTAGCGCCTTCTGCCACTGTTGTAGTTGTCTGTTGTACTCATCGTCCATGAATCAGCCGTGTTGACTGACGCCATTGGATCGCTGCAACCAACTGCATGGAGCGGATGAACCTGTTTTGGATGGATGCTACCGCCCAGCGTCGCTGCCATCGCCTCGATCGTGTGCGCATGACATCTGTTGTGAGCGCGAGTCTTGACTGGGAAGCTCTGCCTTGCCCGGGTGCTGGGGCGCAGCACGGCACGCTGTGGCTGTTTCAACGGCCTGCATGGCATGCGACAACCATGCTGGCATCCAACTCTTGTCACAAGCGGCCTCCAGTCAACAAAGCAGCCCCTGTCAATGCAAAACTGAAGAGCAAGTGATCATCCCTCCGTTCACCACCAGCATCACAGTCCACTTGAAGGATGCACCCCCTGGCGGAAAGCGGCTGCTGCCCAAATCCATTAGGTAGAGTCAGGATTGGGTGGGTGGCGGGCAGTGGGTTACTAGTCCGCCGACGTCTGCACACACACTATGCTGGTCTGTGGCCCACGGCCTGACGCTTCCTTGCGGGCTTCTGCTGCCACCGCACGAAACATCAGTGCCGCCATAAAAAGCGGATCAGCTGTTCAACCGGCGTATCACCGACGTGCAGTACGGACTGGAGTGCTGTCCCGCCGGCTGCCGAGAGGTCCAAGCCCCGTACGCCGGGCTTGGCACCCCGGCAGAAGTATCCTGCGTGGTGTTGGGGTTTTGGTCTAATCCCAAGCCTACTAAAGAGATAAAGCCTCTGATAAAGCAAAGTGACCTGGAAATCAAAGGTTGCCATCTGGGTATGAGGTCTATTGCCAATCCTGAAGCTGCAAGTATTGCCAAGCTGGGTACAAATCAATCTGTTCACAGATGTACATGTCTGGCTGTCGCTTTATTGTTTGCAACAATGCACTACGCAGGCAGGCGGACCAGCCCCAGAAAGTGCCGGTCATCGTAAGCACCAGGGAAGTATTGCATACTGATTGTGCCCAGCACTTACTGGATCGCGGCGCATGTGCTTGACTTCGTGATTTTCTGATTTTCGCCGCATTCTAGTGGGTCGGGGCTTCGTGTGTCCACGCGCGACCCGCACTGCTCACACGAGGTCCGTTCGGCGCTCCTTCCGTGAAGTGAGTGTCAAACGCATCAAATCACATCCGACTTGTGCTGCCTGGCAATTGGATGTGCCCTCGCGATCGCAGAACCGATTGATTGTCCGGGTCCCTGCAGTCAAGTTGGTCCCTAGATTCACGGTACAATGGCACTGAATTGCTTCATGGGTGGCGAACCACGCGACGTGGACGCACTGAAGCCGTGCCCGCTGCCGCCGCTCTGCGCAAGCTCTCTGTCCCTACGTGCGCTGCGCCACCCGCACGCTACCCATTGCACCAATCAGGCGCCCAGCAGCGCAGTGCCGACATGATGCAGACCCAGCGCCTGGCGGGCGCGTCCCGCAGCGGTCGGCGCGCCCCAGTAGCCCGGTGCAGCTGGAGCAGCAGCGATGGACCGCGTCGCGCTGTCGTCGTTCATCGCGGCTCGCGGGAGGGAGGCGCGACCTTGTAGTTGTCGACCATCACCGGGCCGGGATTGGCCTTCAGCCAGCGCACGCACTGCTGGATGATGCGCGTGGACTGCCGCATTTCCGCGATGCGCACCAGGTAGCGGTCGTAGCAGTCGCCGTTGACGCCGACCGGAATGTCGTCGACATTATACGCGCATCGACCGGCGTGCCGGCGAAGCCTTCGATCGCGTCGAGATCGTCCCAGAAGGTCAGCATCTCGAAATGAACGACATCGCCCTCGGCGCGCTGGAAGCACCTTTGCCCGCATGACCAGTACGTGTGCTGCCACCTCTGATGTGCGTCCACGCCCCTCCCCTACGATGCATATGCACATCTGTATGAAATAAACACACGTCAGTGCGTTTTTCATCCATGCATGCACACTCACATGCATGCACACACACATGCGTGCGCGCAGGCACACACACGCACACACACACACACACACACAAATCGTGTCACGCACACACCATGCTTCCCTCTCCTCTCACCCACAGAATGCTACACGCGCGACACGTACCCAGGTACCAGGCGGCGTACCGCGAGCTGGCCCTGAAGCACCCCTCCTTCCGCGCCCGCAGCGAAACGACAGAGCTGATTGTGGACATCTCGCTGCAGGTGACGAGGACGCCAGTGGCTTTATGGTGTTTTGACTGGCGGGCTGGCGTCGCTGTCCTTGCGCAACAGCTGGCTGTGCACCCATGTGGTGCCTCGCGCTGGACGTGCGGGGCCGGGGCAGCTGCACTTGCGTGTGCTTGTGTGGGTTGCCAGTGCCAAAAAGCCCAGCAGCTGGAGGGGGGGGGGCGAGGGGCGCAATGGCGCGCCAGCCAGCCCCGCGACAGGGCGGACGCGGCGTGGCAGCGGTGATGGCCGCAGGGCGCGGCCGCAGAGCGCTTCGTCCCCTGCGAACGCACATAGGCGCCGGGTCGCGGGGGGCGCGGTCCGGAATATCCTCGAGGAAAATACCCATGGCCTCTCGCGCCGACCAGTTTGCTTCCAACCTCAATTTCTCGAAATTCGGTCAGGCGACCGAACTCAAGAACCGCATCTGGTTCACGATCGGCGCGCTGATCGTGTTTCGCTTTCTGTCGTTCGTGCCGCTGCCCGGCATCGATCCGGTTTGAGATCGACGATGACAGGGGCCCCTCATCGACAACCCCATTCGCTCCATGGAGCAGGCGAGCACCCCGCCGGCCGGGCGTCGTATCGACGTTGCTGAGCGCGCCGGGCGCATAGCCCATGGCTTTCAGCGTTGCGACAAAAGCCGCCGGATTCTTGATCGTAACCGGCTGGGCGTGCGCCGGTGCCGCCGCAATCGAAAATGCTGCCGCCGCGGCGGCCAGAACCAAACGCATATATTTCCCCCCAACAGACAAGGATGTCCGACCCCGAAAGCATCGTCGCCAATGCCGCGCGGATCGTCCAGTCACGCCCTCGACCTGTCGAAGCTGACGTTTGTCGGGGACGCGCTGTCGCAGCTCGCGCGGAGGTCGGCGGCGCGGCGGCGGTGCTTGGCGTGGGCGCGTCCTCCCTGGACCCTGGCCACCTCGTACTTCGGTACGGGGTGGTGTTTTCACGCGCGCGCGCTGCGGTGTGTGTGTTGTGTTGTGTGTGTGTGTGTGTGTGTGTGTGTGTGTGTGTGTGTGTGTGTGTGCGTGTGTGTGTGGATGTGCGCATGTAGAGGATGCAGTGTTTCTGTCAACTTTTGCTTGGGGGATTGGTGGCCTAAATGTGGTGGTATTTGTGGCGCTGTCCTTGGAGATGCGTTGAGGACTGCATTCGAGGGGGCTGCATCTCGATAGATTAGCAACAGTCGCGCCGGGGCTCGCGGTCGGCGCCGCTCCCCACGCCCGGGCATCTCATCCAGCGCTGCTCAGCCCCTGCAACCCATCCATCCACTGACCCGCTGCGGCCCCGGCCAAACGCAGTCACTCGTACACACACACACACACACACAGCACACACACACACGCACGCACGCACGCACGTGCACACACACGCACGTGCACCACACGCACATGCACGCATGCGCACACGCACCACGACGCACGCACGAGGCTGCGCGGCCCGCGGGGCGGCATGATCCTGACCAATGACGAAGCGATCGCACACACGCATACCCCACATTCTGCCGGTCTTCCCGGGCCTTCAGGGTGGTCCGCTGATGCACGTTATCGCCGCGAAAGCCGTGGCCTTCGGCGAAGCGCTGCGCCGCGAACGGATGCTGTGCGCCGGCGACGCCATCGCCGAGCACAGGCGCTACCAGCTCGAGGCCGGAGCGCAGATGTCGTGGGGGTGACCGGCCCACCGACAACGCCTTGCGTTCATGACCTGGCCCGCTTGGCCCAGCCACTCTGAATATTCCTGTCCGAGGCTGGGCCATGGGACTGGCAGCGGTCGTCGGGCAAGCCCGTGGTTGTCGGGCGGCGGCTGTGACATCCACGCACTGGCGGGGGGGCTCATTTAATGGGTAGGGGGCGTCAGTGCCCGCGCTAGCTGCTCCTGTAGACGTGGCCCACCCAAGCGTAAATGCTGGCAGCCTGGACAGTGCCCAAGACTTCAACACTTGATGCGCGCGGCGCGTGAAGGCCGCGATGGCTGCTCAAGTCCCCCTCGGCGGCGCCGCCTTCGAGTGCTCTGTCCGGCCGCGGAGCACGCTATTCTCCCTGCTCCTCCCTCCCCCCGCTCCCCCCAGGCCGTCCAGGTGTTTGACAGCTGGGGCGGGCAGCTGCCGCACCGCGACTGGGACCGCTGGTCGGCCCCTACCTCACGCGCATGATCGCGACCGTCAAGGCCCGCCACCCGCGCGTGCCCCTCACGCTCTACGCCAACGGCAGCGGCGGCCTGCTCGAGCGCATGGGCGGCACCGGCGCTGACGTCATCGGGCTGGACTGGACCGTCGACATGGCGGACGCGAGGCGGCGGCTGGGTGACGTCAGCGTGCAGGGCAACGTCGACCCGACCGTGCTGTTTGCCGAGCGCGGCGCGATCGAGGCGGCCGTGCGGGACTGCCTACTGAAGGCCGGCCCCCGCGGCCACATCCTCAACCTCGGCCACGGCGTGCTGGTCGAGACGCCCGAGGAGGCGGTGGCGCACATGTTCGAGCTGCTCCAGCCAATCGAGTCGCGATCGGCCGACAGGTGCGGCAGGCCAAGCAGCCCGCGCGTTCGAGCGGCTTCGGCGGCGGGCAGGGCGGCATCGATCAGGCGCAGGGCGCCATAGGACACGTCGTTGTGCGCCTTGCCGACATAGACGTGCAGGTCGGGGCGCAGCGCCGCGAGCGCGCGCATCTGACCCTGCCGGTGTGTGGCATCAGTCGGGAGCGGCGGCCGCGGAGGGCCGCGCGGCTGGATGGATTGCTGGCCTTGCTGATGCGAGCCGCGCGTTTGCAGTTCATTCCTAAATCTTGTTGGCTGGTCTGTGACATGGTTGGTGCAGTAAGGCGGCGAGAGGGTAGAGATCGACCGAGCCGCCGCAGCACGCCCCAGGGTCGCTGCGTTGACGACGCGCCCGCGCGCTCGTGTAACGACACTCGCACTGCTGGCGCTGCGGCCGGAGTACGCTCTGTGGGGTGGAAAGCCGCGAGAGGCCGCATTGAGCGTACCGGACACCACGCCTCACTGCAGCAGCTGTGAACTGCGTGACAAGTCAGAATCGCAACTGGCGCTTGTGATGTCAGTCTTGCCGGTGCAGACCGGGACGCTGACGGCCCGTGCAGCCGCGGGTGCAGACCCGGGCTGCGTTGGCTTGGACTGCGTGTCGTGACGTGCCCGCAGGATACTCGACGACCTTGAGTGCGTCCTTCAATGTGAGCGCTCGCTGCCCAGTGGACCGTCGCATCAGTCACTCCAGTCATCTGCTGAAAAGACTGGAGGTACATTACACGGAGGCACACATGCCCTGGACACCTGCGAGCCTCGCTCCCCAAGTTGGTAAAGCCAGAGAGACGGACAATCGGGCCACCGCATTACGTACTTGACTCGCAGAAGTGCCCAACCCGCGCGTGCTGCGTATCCTGCTGCAAAGTCTCGCGCTGACCTTGTTTCTGCTGATCGTCGCGGGTGCCGCACTTTATTTCGCCGCGCGCTGGGCGATGGCCAGGAGCTGAGGGCTGCCGCCGAACAGGACATGCTGCACACACACCACCACGCCGCCGCCACTGCCTGTGCCCCTCCCAGGCGGCACGTTGGCACGCGCGGACTTGTCAGGGCCATTGATCACAGCTGCACTGGCGGGGCATGGGTGCGCGGGAGCCTCAGCCTCCATACGGTTGGTCGTTGGTAACGGCTAATATCCGCAAGGGAATTCAAACTGCTTGCAAATTTGCGTAATATGCAAACTGCAGGCCCCCCCCCCCCCGCGCCCAAGCAGGCGCTGCCTACGATGGCTGCTGCAGGTCAGGCGCGTTTGCGCAGATGGCGGACAGCCACCAAGCTCAAAGTAAGGGCAGGAAGGGCACGGGACGCGGGATGCTTAGTGTGATTGACCAAGCCAAGTGCTGATCGTAGAAATTGTGTCACAAAGGACACGAGGTTGGTTAGGGAATGAGGCTGCTTGCTTTGTGGCCATGCGGGTACGTGGCATTGCTGTTGTGGCAATCTGTACTTGTGCAAGCACCAGAACCTGGACTGCGCCAGCCCCGATCGCCACACCCTGGCAAAAGATGCAGAGCATGGGGTCAGGCTCATCTGACTCGACTACGCATCCTGTCGCCTGCTTTGCTACTAAACAAAAGCATTGACACCTTCGTTGAACTCTTTTCGCCATGCTTCCATATGGAGGTATCCGGCCGTGTACCGCACTTATCGTGACCGCTGCAATGCGGCGGCGGCTTCGTGCGCTGTTCGGCGCCTTCAGCCGCTGCGTGCGCTCGTCTGCAGGGCATTGATATGATTTTGCATGCATCTTGCGACGCTTACTGTACCCGGGAGGCTTCTGGGCAAAGCGTTCAAGCACCTGACCGGTCGGTACTGTCGGCTATCTAAAGCTCCAACTGCATGGGCAGTGCCATGCGGCGGCGGCGCAGCCCTTCACTTACCGTAGCGAGTCGGACAAGGGGATAGTATGCATTTGATATCAGCCTGGACGATTCTGGGTTTTGAACCGGAGGAGGACGCGCCCCGCGCAAACGCGAGATCATTCGGGCCGTGGCAAGCGGACGGGGAGGGGCCGTGGCAAGCGGACTGCCGCATCGATCAACGCTGCGGAGGTTGCAGGCGCGGATGGGCAGAATGGGGGGCACGACGCGGCGCGGTGCGACAGCGCTGCGGCGAAGCCGCTGCCAAAGCACAAGGGCGTCGCCCGTGCCAGGTGCGTCTGCCATGACTGTGCAGCACCCTTCATCACTGCGCATGCGCAGTTTCGTTATCTGGGGCGGTGGCAATGACAAATACGATCAGCAGCCAATCTTTGCAGCATTGCGCTTCAGCCATGCGCACGCACCAACCGCATCCCCTTCACTCCCTTGCCCCTTCACCGCGCGCAGCATCACCAACAAGCTGTGTGCGGAGCTTGGCGCGAGCGACAAGGCAAAAAGCCATGGACTTTGCAAAAAGAAGGGCCAGCCAGCAGCGCACGTGGCAGGTGGGTGTGCAGGTGGATGATGGCGTGCATTCTCCGCTGTGGATGATGCAGCCGTCCTTGCTGCCGGCAGCAGCCGGCTGGGGCGGCTGGCGCAAATGTGGCGCGTTCGGATATGGCGCGGGCTTCTGGCTGCTCAACAAGTCGAAGAACATTCCCGCCGATGCCTTCGGCGCCTTCGGCAATCGCGGCCAATCTTCGTCATCCCGTCGCGCGAACTGGTGATGTCCGGCAGGGCTATGACGGCGAGCAGCGCGCTCGCCGTACGAACCCGACCTCTCGAAGCGGCAACGCGCTGGCGACGCTATCGCGTTCTGGACCTGGTGAAGGGCAACTTTCCCGGCTGGCATCACTGGAAGAAGAGACAAGGCTGCTGAGCGGCGCACGAGCGGCCCGTCGCTTGGGTTGGGGCCGCCTCGCTCCCCCAGGCGTGCGCTCTGCAGGCGGAGGGAAGATGTGGCCCGCGGCTGCGGCCTCGAGATGGATGCGGCTGCGGGTGAAGGGCTGAGGCTGGGCATCGAGCACCCGGGCCGCCAGGGCGAGCCCCATGCCGGAGTCGCATGCGTACGGACCTCCCATCGCACGCCTATTAGCCAAGGCGTGCCATGCTTGTGATCGACTTGTGCTGCATGTCGCTTATGATCAGGCGGCCGGGTGTGGCGAACCATCTCGCTTCTCGGCTTCAGCACTGATGCACAGCGTGTCGAAGCCGCTGCTCACAGCCTCCCTCCCTGTGCTCTGCCGCGAGCGCCCCCAACGCGCGCCATCGACCCGATCCTGACATCAGAAGTACAGCGGCGACCACATCCTGCCGACGAATCGGCACCCTGCCTGCTGCTGACCAACGATCGCGGGCACGCCGATCAAGAAGCTGGCCGAGAGCCAGTTCCTGTCGAACCCGAAGACGATCGAGGTGGCGGCGGGCCGGCTAGATACGCCGAGGTTGCTGATCATATGCCTACCCAATGGGTTGGTTCGCCACCCGCTGGCGCCGCGTAAAAGGCTGCAATGTGCTGTGTGTGTGTGCTGAATCGCTGCTGCGCAAGGCATTACATGTGCTAATGTGAGCCCCCGCCTTGTCGACATGGCTGCCTCAACCTCAAGGCCGGCACGGTGGACGACATGCTGAGCACCAGGCAGCTGGCGGCGCTGATGCTCGTGATGCTGGGCTCCGCTGCCGCGACGGCTGCCCGGGAGACGTGGATGGCCCTGTGGATGGCGGCGACCATCACGCGCGGCGACGAGTCCCCGTCGGGTGTTCCTGGCTGACCTCCTGGCCCCCGTCGCATCATCGTCATTGGTGAGGTGCTCGCCGGGGCCGGGCGGGCAGTGTCCTTGAAGCCAGCTGCCTGGCAGCCCTGCCACAACCTCTTCGTGCGTCGGACACGATAGAGACGCGAGGGACGCCCAGGCGCCCGATCACTCTGCTACTCCACCTTGGTCCCGGCTGCGGCCTGTGTTCTGCCAAGAACACCATAAACACCCTCGGTTCAGAGTATTGCAGTGCCGCTCACACATACATGCAGGCGTCACGTGTGCGCCACCTGCCATGCCCCCAACAGCAACACAACACCCCCACGCCCATGCCTGCCCACCGGCCCCTGCACGTGCTACCTGCTGTCGGCGGTCTTGCGCGGTGGCAAGCGGCAGTTTGGGTGCAAGGTCGCGCAGTGAGGCCCGTTTCACTGCCAGCCGCTGTCGTGTCGCCACGGCGCTCTGGCCGCCATCCGCGTGCAGCGGTCTCGATCG
>NNCB01000577.1:0-16128 GCA_002317545.1 Scenedesmus quadricauda | reverse complement strand
TTCATCGCCTCGGACGATGGCTGATGCCTGCGCCCGCGCTGATGGCCGGCTTCACCTTTGCCGGCATGTATTTTTCTGTCGCCACCAAGGCAGGCTCGATTGCCGCGACCGTAGGCTTTGTCTTCGCATTGCGTGATGACGCTGAACGTTCTGCCGGTTCGAACTGATGTCGCGGGCGCTAAGGGCTGGATTAGGATTGTTCCAGCGTCCGGCGGTCGCCGGCCTCCGAGCAATCCAGCCTCACGAGATGGCCGTCAAGCGCCCTACGTTGTGTGATGGGCGGCAGGTGGCTTCCGTTGGCTACACGTTCAAAGGGCAGGCGCAGCTGCGCGCACGCATGGTTACTTGTGATTTGCCGAAGGCTCAGCTTCGCCAGACTAAATGCTTGCTCGGACGCGTCGTGCGCGCCGGTCCTGTGCTCCAGGATCAAGGACGGTCCTTTTCCCTGCGCTTCGATCGGGAAGGGGAAGCCGAACAGCTTGAGCAGTTCGCGGGCCTCTTCGTCCGTACGGGCGGTGGTGGTGACGATCACGTACATCGCCGGTCACCTTCTGATGTCAAACTACGTCATTAGGTTCAAGACTGAACACTGGTAAAAGCCAGTGTGGCTGCTAATAAAAATAGTATTGGTTTGCGTTTCATATTTTATGCAACGTTGAAATGTAATGTTTGTGTTTTTGTGTGTGTGTGTGTGTGTGTGTGTGTGTGTGTGTGCACGAGCACGCAAGCACGTCGCATGTGCGTGCATGCGCGTGAGGCTGATGCATACACAAGAACTGTGTGTTTGTCTGCACACGGGTGTGCTGGTGATCCCCAAGTGTGAGCTGCGAGACCAGCTCCTGCAGGTAGCTGAAGGTGCCATCGTAGTAGTCGGCACTTCGCGTCGCAGAGGCACACTGCTCGCCTGAGTCACAACTTCATCCACTGCCCTTGTCTCGCCCGCGTGAGCAGTACGCGATAGGCATTTTTGAGTACGCCTGTCGTTCGGACTTCTTGATCCGGTTCCAGCGCGTGCCTTGAACTCGTGATGTGACCACGCGTCACCCGCATAGCGCAGGTCGCCGTCCCAGACCACGCAGGGCCGTACTCGGCAAACAGCCTCAACAGCCTATCCACGGTGGGTGTCGGCCACCAATTACGCGTTTTCAGCCTACGAGGCAACCAGTCAGGGTGTGGACGTGTCCTGCGCCAACGGCATCGCGCACTCGCTGGTGACGCTGTCGCAGGTGGGGCACGCGGGCAGGTAGGGGCTGTCGATTTGAACCATGCGATCGCGTGCTCAGCGCTTGACGGGTCTTGGAAGCAAGCCAGCCGAATGTGGGGCGGATGCAGGGCCGGAGCGCGTCGCTGCCAAAGAAGAGCCCAGCAAGCCAACAGCGCTGCAAACGCGCAAACATTAGCTTCTCATTCCACCTTTGGGTTGGTGTTCTTCCCACTGAGCATCCTCGCAAAACGCCCCTTTCCTCAGCCCTCTTTTGCAGTCGCTCATGCCGCGCACCAAGCTGCTCCGCACCCCGGCCGTCGACGCTTTCTGGTGCAGCCGGCGCCGACTGCATCATGTCGCTCGACGCGGTCTTGGCCTATTTTGACGTCACCTGGCCGGTGTGGGGTTACGCCCTGTCACTCGTCATCTACCTGCTGATCGTGCACGGGCTGACCTTCATTGGCCTGTGCCGGCTCGCGTGCAAGGAGCGGCTGACGGCGCCCTTATCGGGGCGGTCTCGCAGGCACCACCGCGGCCGGCTGGGTCTTCTGGGCCGAGCCTGAGGACGTTCGCCCGCCTCACGCTCGTATCCAGCCCGCCCATGGGGGCTGGAAACTCCCAATCGCAAGTGCATCTGGGCCCGGTTGGGTGGCAAGCGAAGTAGCATGTGGCGGCTTTGCAAGCGTGTGGATGTCGCGCTGCTAGTTCAGCGCCGGGTGTGCGTCAAGGCACAGCAGTCTTCGTCTGTGGCGGCGCACCCCGCATGTCAGCGCATATCGCTGCGCTGCAGCCACTGCTGATGGGTCATGCGCGCTCGGCATCCTGCGTTGCATTCGCGCTGACGATATCACATAAGTTGGCTACGCAGAGACGACCTACCCACGGCCAGTTGATCAAACGCTTCCGCACACTCCGACCACATGGCGGCTGCGGCATAGTACGCCCATCATCGGAACTCCCTGTGTGGCTCACACCAAAGCAGGCTAAGCCCAGGGGGTCTTTAAAATTTACGGGATCCCCCCGTACGTAGCTGTACAGGTTCATCGCCGCCAACGCGTGTGATGACCCCAAGACGGCGTGACACGAGCCTTATGTAATAACGCCGATCTCCGAAGCAATCGCATTCTTGCAATGAGAGCTTCCATAATATTGTTTCCTCTGAATTTTCACAAATAATGCTATTATCTTTAAAATACAATTTATTCACGTTCAAGGCTTCACCTTCAACCCGTTCCAGGAAAATACCTATATTATCTTCAACGATCATAAACACTGTTTGTGTAACACGCTAGTTGATTACGGTCATCGATAGTACATTCGCCTTCAGCACGCATCCACTCCCCTTGCTTCCTGCGCAATACGGGGGCAGCTCGTTGCAGCCCGCTCAGTGATGTTGCGGGCCATGTCAAACATCCCTCTTCCTTTACATCTGGCATCATTCAAGCTGTAACCATTGCCCGCTGCGTCCAGCAACCTGATTGCCACCACGAGTATGCAGCGCTTCTTCAAACCCCAGCCTCAGGAAGGTGGATGACCTATCGACGCTCACGAGCAGCAGGCGCCCACATGGACCGGGGATGACAAGGGTCGTATCGTTCCGTTATATCCTTGCCTTTCCTGAAAGTGTCCTTTGTGTAGCTGTAATGCTCTTCAAAAAACTTTATTTGCTTTGGATCGAGGACACCTGCGTTACGTCGGGTAAAGCCTGTCTGTCCGAAACGCCGTTTTCATCCAGAACGCCGATGTTCATCAATGACGAATTCCATGTGATCATTGCAAGGCTTGCGAACGAGGTGCGCCTGCTTTGAAAGCCCAACCCACGGTACCACTGGCAGATGGCGCCGGATGCGCAGCCGGGAGGCCGCGGAGCGCAGGCGGCGCGCGATGCGGCAGTTGTGGCTGATATGATGGCCTTCCTGGCGGACCTCAGGGCCCGAGCCACTTTGGCACCAGATGGGCGCAACCCGGCGCAAGGTTTGCCTGTAGTGAGGTCCAGGGAGCGGGAGATGGGCCAAGGCAACGGCTCGCTACCGGAGACTGCGCGCCTCGCCCCGGGTCTCTACATCGATCAGTCGTCCGAAGCGCCAAGCACATCGATCCCTGCCTATGTCGACCGCTGGGGCGATGCCATCATGGCGGCGACCGGAGGGCGGAGAAGCGATGAGCACTGACCTCGTCAACGTAAGCCCAAGTTCTCTTCGCCGGGCCTTCGCGGAGTTTCCCACTGGTGTGGTGGCTATCTGCAACCCAGGGTCACGCACGTGGAGCCCTGAACACCTTGCGTAAGGACAGGTGATCGCGAACCCCTTACGTCGGATGATGATGCTGTCGCCCACAAGCTCGACCGAACCATTGGAACCGTCTGCGAACATAATTTCCCCTGAACCTGCGAGCCTAAGCGCACCACAAATCGATGCCACAGATTCCCCATTCGTCAACTTTTTAGGCAGCGGTATCAGAGCCACGCGGTCACTTTCGCCCAACGCTTCTCGCTTCTGCTGCCATACGCGCATGCACCTGCAACCCATCTCACCTGAAAACTGCACATGAGCACAAGCGTGCGCTCACGCACATGCACATGCATGCACAGGTGTGCACACAGACAAGCCGACAGCAACAAACACACACACTCTAGCTATTCACCCCCTCCCCCCCACTCACACACGTGCATCTGCTGCGGCAGGGCGAGGTGCAGGTGGCTGCCTGCTGCCACGGCGCCGGCACCTACACAGGGTCACGAATGGCAGCACTACCTTGGGGGCTGCAGTGTCGCGCGGGCCTCTATCCCGTTCGGCGCCGCCGGGCAAATCATGTAACGGATGGAACCGTCCGTCTGCGCCGTGGTTGATCCGGAGAAGCTAACGGAAGGGATTCTGAGCATGGCGTGAAAACGGCCGAATTCATGGGTACGGAGGGGCCGCTAGAATCAGGTGGAGCGCGAGTGGGCCTGCCGGAGTAGTGCTTGCCAATGAATTTGCGGGGAGCTTTGCGTCCCGAGGGCCAACCAGGCTACCTATTCATCCCGTGGGTAGTGATGCAACTACAGCGCGTGCGATCCGCTCGGTTGCTGCCGCAGAACTGGGGTATGCACCTCCCAAACGGCAGCCGTCTACGAGGACAGTGGGTAGAGGATCAGCGCTCGAGCTGGAGCGGCTGGACGCGGCAGATCCGGCATCGTACGAGGGCGAGCGCCGGGTGCTACCGGCCATGTTTACGTCTACCCCTGCGGCGCGTCCTTGCAGGGCCTGCTGTGGCTTGCCATGCGGTAGTTAAAGATTTCACCTTCCCGCCCTCGCTGCTTCGGCTGGTACCCAGCACCAGGGCGACGTCGTTGGAGGGGAGTTGGTCGACGGAAAAGTAGCTATAAGGACGGGTACTTCGGACAATCCAATAGTTGCAGAGTAGTATAAATACCACGCTGGACAGACGAAAGCACCGCAGGCCAGGGCAAGTGGTGCTTTGCGGGCGACAAGGGCTACATCATCGGGGCTCACGAGGCCGGGCAGCGCACTCGCGGGCGGCTGGTCGGGGGCAAGATCATGGTACGAGTACGACGGAGATCCGTTCCTGGAAGTGCGCCCCCGTCCTCTACCGCACTCAAGCACATGGCGCTCTATGTCAGCCTGTTCGCCTGTGTTGATGCGCATCTGTCCACCCCGCGTAGCGGGGGATGGGCGACTCAGGTTACGCAGCATTGGAGTTACCTAGCATTGGGCATTGCTTTAGACCTGGTGTTGCCGTTTTATTGAGTGCATTTTCTATATAGCGAATCGACCGACGGGATCGAACAACCCTTTGGCAATTATTGGAGGGATTATCCTGGTCCTCTTTTATTTTCCTGTTGAAAGGTTTCAGGCGCGCGTGCACCACGGCAGTGCCCCCGTTGCAAAAGGGCTGTACCCTGCTACAGGCACGTTGCTGGCGTGTCTGCAAAATTCGGCCACTTGAACGCATGGGCGCTGCCTTCTCCCAGGCATAGTTGCCGTTGGCCGCTGGGCAGCAGCCTGCGGCGCGCACACCCTTATCGCCAGGTCGAGCGGCGCACTGCTGTACGCCAAGCATGTGCATGCATTTTAGGCGACTGTCAGGCCTGGTGCTAAAGCCAACCCCTCTGTCCCCTCGCGCCCTCATGCGCCTGGTGCAGAGGCCCATTCGAGCACGACATCGCCTCGGCAGTGACGGCGAGTGCAGCTACGCCGGCGGAGGCCGCTACGTGGGCGACTGGCGCGCCGACGCGAGGCACCGGCGGGGGATCGGATCGAGCATGTCAGATGGTCCAGCCCGATGGCGGTGGCGCGGCGACATGCGGCACGGGCAGGGTGAGTGGACACGCGGTGCGGGTTACTCAAGGGGTGCTTGTCGCGAACGTCGGCGACTTCCGCAACATGGCCTTGACTAACTTGCGCCCAACCGCTGATGCCCGGGCGCACTATGTGGCGATAGCGATAAAATGCAATTTCCGCTTCATACCATTGCGACAGGACTTCTGCTTCGGGACGAGGACCAATCCAGCTCATCTCTCCCTTGAGGATATTAACGATCTGCGGCAACTCGTCGAGCCGGGACGTCCTCATGAAACGACCGAGCCTAGTGATCCGGCTGTCATTTGAGGATGTCATTGCAGCAGTTCTCGCATTGCTGACATTGGCGTTGCCGACATCCGTCGCGGTCATGGTGCGGAATTTCCAGACAGTGAAACGGTCGCCCACGGCGGCCGACACGCTGGCGGGGATCGGGACGATGGCTTACGCCGACGGCGGCAGGTGCGGTTTTGAGGAGGCGGCTCTGCGTGCCAGTCATGAAGCGGCTTTGGACCGTTCGCATATGTGCTGTGCGTGGCTGCGGCTGCTGCTTGTAGCGCCCAATTCCGGACCCAGCCTGTCGAGGGTCATCACTCTGGCCTTTTCCAACGCCTGTGGAGGGCCGTGCAGCGGACGCAAAGCCCTTTTGCTGGCTCCGCCCAGTAAGTGTAATCCTGGACCCAACAGTGGCAATCACCAACCACAGGTACCGAGGAGATTGGAAGGCCGGACGGCGCCACGGCGTCGGGCTGATGGTGTTTGCGGACGGCGCAAGCTTCTGCGGCCGCTGGGAGGAGGGGACGTGGTCAGAGCGCCGCGGATCCGGCACGCTGCGGCGTCGGGCGCGGGCTGGCGCGGGCGGTGGCAGGGCAGAGGCGGGTTTCAGGCTCCAGGTGGGGGGCGCCGAGGATGCGCGGGCAAGCGTGGCCTGCTGATTACACGCGATGTGTGCGCGTCCGTGTGCATGCATGACTCGGGGCCACTTGACATGTTGTAGGAGCTATTCTGAAATTGTCTGGCGGCGCAGAATTCTTTGTGCATCATGAGTCAGCGACTCACGCGGCTGTTAGAGGGAGCAGGGAGGCATGCCAAGTGTCGCTTGCAGATGCCACGAGCCGAGCCTCTTTTTGGAGGAGGTGTCGTGTGCTCTATGCCGGTGACGGCCGCGTGGACTTGCTGAAGCGACAGGGTCGGCAAGCTCTCCCCCGCCGACGTAGTGCTGACCGTCGATATCGGCAATCTGGTGGGCGCCGACGCGACATCAAGTGCCCAGGACTGATGCACCAACACGCCGCGCGCGCTCGCGGCGCCGCCGGCTGCCCAGGTCGCGACGAGGACGACAGGCCACGTTCTCGTACAAGGACGGCGACGCCTTCGTGTTCCTCGACGACGAGGACTACACGCCCTACACGCTCGACGCCGACGTGGTGGGCGACGACGCCGGCTACAAGCGCCGACGGGCCTGGCCGGCAGCTACGTGCAGATCATCGACGAGCAACCGGTGGCACTGCAGTTGCCGCAGCACGTGACGCTGGAAGTGGTGGAGACGCCGCCCGACGCTGCAGGGCGGTACGAGGTGGCGTACCGCTTGGAGGGCGCGGGGCGGTACTTGCTGGCGGTGACCGACGGTGAGGCGGGAGGGGGTTGGGCTCGAGCTGCGGCCGAAGCTTGCACCCTTCACCCGCTGGCCAGCTGTCACAGCTGGGGGCAACGGTCCGCCCAACCTTTGCGCGGAGCGCGGCCGGGGCGCCTAACCCTTTCCGACAGCGTTTCCTGACCCTTCTTGACAAGCGCCATATCGAAGGCGCTAATAGAACATATCAGGAACAATGATGCGCAGTCGTCTCCCCTACTCGCCGGGCTGCGGCAAACCCTGCGCCGCCCGCTGCACCGCCGATGGCGCCGGCCGCCGCGCGGCGGCCGCTGGCGAGCGGGCAACGTTCTCTGTCGTCGCGCGAGACGCGTTCGGAAATGCCTGCGACGGGCTGAGCGCGGCGGCGCTCGCCGCGGCGCTGCCGCTGAGCATGCAGCTCGTCGCGGGCGGCGGCGGCGCCGGGGCGGTGACGGCGGTCGAGAGCGCGCCAGGGGATGGTGGGCGGTGCAGTGCGCGTTCACAGCGGAGCGCGCGGGATATATGTATTGGAGGCGATGGCCTCGCGGAACAGGGGCGGCGAACAGCACCGGGCAGCGGGCGATCGCCTAGTGGCAGTGACCGTGGCGGCGCCGGGCCTCGGCGGCGACATGGCGCACGATGGGCGGCCGCGCGATTCGGTGATGCGGATATTCATGGCGATCGGGCTGTCGATCGGGGTCGCCGGGACGTTGATGGGAATGGCGCTGGGGTTCGGGCTGCTCTATTTCCGGCAGGGGGTGCTGCGCGGCGTCGAGTTTCTGACCGGGCGATGGCGACTGACTGGGTTCCGACGACACTGGCTGCGGAGCGGACCCGTCTGCAGCCGACTCAGCATCAGGGGATTGCGGTGAGCGGGCCGGACACTGGTCAGAGAGGGGCGGGCGGATGGGCGCTGGACGGGGCTCGAAGCTGGGAGAGGGCGCAGCAGGAGCGGGCGCGATGGAGGGGGTGACTGGGGCGGGCGCTACGGCCTGTGCGACGGACCCTTCTATATTCCGAGCAAATATTCGAACACCGCCGAGATCGTCGGGCTGGCCAAGGCCGCAGCGCATTTCCCTGACGCGATTTACATCAGCCATATCCGCGACGAGGGCAATTACGACATTGGTGTCGTCGCCGCAGTCGACGAGGTGATTGCAGTCGCGCGCGAGGCCAGGATTCCGGGCGTCGTCACCCACATCAAGGTGCTCGGGCCGCAGGTCTGGGGCAAGTCCCGACGTACACGCGCGGATGCCGCCGAGCATGCTGTACGAGTTGCATTGACTGCGACCGTTCTCCAGCGTTGCTGAACCACGCGTGGCGCCGAGCGGAACGGCCAAAGTGATGCTTGGTGTACCCTCATTATTGTTACGTCCATTCTTTTCTAAAGGTCCTGAGCGACACGCTTGCATCAGACCCGCGGCCGACCAAAACACAACTGGGTCTTTATCTGAGCCGTAGCGACACCCGCCGAGGGTGTCTAACTTCGAGGCGGAATGTCTGGGCTCACACGCACAGCGCTGCCAGGCCCGTTCGCCGCGGGTCGACGTCACCACCACGGCGCACCAGCTGTGCGATGCAATGCACGTGTCGCGCGGGCGCCGCGCCTCTCGTGCGCCGCCCAGCTGCAACAGCGCCCCGGCGGTAATGGCCAACAGCAGCTGCAGCAGAGCCTGTCATGCCCCCGCGCCGCCGGGATCCGGCGTCTCCCCTCCCCGGCGGCACCTGTCATCCGCAGGCAGCCACAGCAGTGCGCGTCGCTGTAGCGGCAGTCGCGCTGCTTCGGGATTTGCAAGTGGAGTCCATGGGCGTCCTGCAATGGAAGCAGACAATCTGTTCTTCGAGCTCGACGCGCACCCAGTCCTCGTTCGAGATCCGGACAGATTATGACCGATGCAGCGAGGTGTGTGTGTTGGGGGGTGAGCGCGATGCGTGCGGGCGTGAGGCTGAGCGGATCGAGCGGGCTACTTGAGCTCTGTTGTTTGGCGGCCTGTTGATCCTCGTCATGATGCGTGTCAGCCGCGCTTGGGACGCTGAGCGTGGGTGCTGCCTGCAGCAACAGGATTGTCGCGCCCACCTGAGGGCAACGGCGGGCTCGGTCGCAGCCGCGTCGCCAGCAGGGCAAGCGCTGCCGAGGCGCTTTCCAGCATGCAAGGCGCGCGGCCACGGCCATCACCTGGATCCGGGCCGCCTGGCCAATGCCGATTGACGAAAGCCTGACGTTCAAACCGGTCCGGATCGCGCTGCGGACATGCCCGCGCTCGCCTATATGCTGTGCCCGCCCGTGCGCCCAAAGCCCAGGTGTTTGAGAACATCAATGCCTCTGCTACCATAGAGGAGGACGTGGCCAAGCATGTCATACATGTGACGGGGCACGGTTGCGGGCGGAGCCTATCGCTCTCAAACCGCGGCCCTCCATGGAGCCGCACGGAAGCCGGTGCACCGCATTGGCGCTTTTATAAATTTTGAGTGCATTTGCCGCGCTCACGCGCGCCGCCAGTGTCAGTTGAAACCCCCGAACTGCCCGCCCATCCCCCTGCCTGGCGGCGCTCCCCACACCCTCCTCTGTCAGGCGTGCAGCTGGCGGTTCCTCGCCTTCGCCGGCAGCGTTCGATCGTCCACCTCAGCGTGTCCGAGGATGCCGCGGCCCTGCTCGTCTTCCGCCTCGTGCGCCGAGCTTCATGCGCGATTCGAGGGCCGCTGGCAGGTCTCGCCGTGCGGGCTCGGCGGCGGCGGCGCGCGGGTGGATCACGTGCTGGCTGTCAAGCCAACGATGCCCATCCCTGCGGCGATTTCGCAGTACACCCAGGGGATATTTACGCGGCAGGTCCCGAACAATCCGCCACCTGACACTCCGGTCGCACCCTCAAGTCAGGCTGCGGAGTCGCAATAGATCGGTTGCAGTTCCCGTGTGTAGTGCACGCCGACGCTGCGCGGCGTGCCGATGGCCCCGTCAGCCAGCAGGTCGCGGCAGCAGGAGCGCGGCAGCGCGCGGCGGTAATACGCCACGAACAGCGGCACGCCGTGTTCGCGACTGGCACGCAATCATGGGTGCATTCCCTTCCGCCGCGTCACATTTTGCCATCGCACCGGCGAGCTTGCACCGGCGCCCGCGCAGGGCGCGACACGTGTGTGTGCACTGATCGGTGGGGGCGATTTTTCAAGGAGCGGATGCCGTCCCGTTTACTCTCGAGTTCATTGTTTACGGCAGTGAAGCTTCCAGCCATACCTGTATCAACTGCAAGGTCTTGGATTGATGTCAGCTGGCGCCAATGTGAGGTTCTGCGACATCCCCTACACTGCTCCGCCTGCGAGCTTGTACACCTTTGCAGTCACAATGAATGCAATTTTTGCCCACACTACTTATTCTTTACGAAATTCATTATATTGGACAGTAGAAAATATCTTACAATATTTGTACTGTTAAACCACGTAACAATCTCAGAGGTGCAACTGCGCAGGGCAAGAATCTAGGCGAGACAGCTTGTCCGAGGGCGCGCAAGCAAAGCAGGCCGTACACGCCGCTAAGATCATACCTTTGGCACACCATTTATGACGCCTTCGGCCCCGGATGCTCCGACCTGAAGGCAGCACACGCAGGTGCCATGCGCCGCGGCAGCTGCGCCTGCAGGTGCATGGCGCCTGGCCCGCTGCCGCAACACCCACCTCCCTCACCCTTGCGCCAACGCACGCACAGTAGTGCACTAGTAAGACAGTATGGCATCGAGAGCGGCAGTGAGGTGCGCTCTGCATGATGCGGACGAGGGCGCCACCCTGGTCCGGGTGCGCATCCACGCCAGGGGCCCCACTCGGCGCGTGACATCCGGCGAAGGCGCCGCCGCCCGCACCTCGAGCGGCGGCGCGCCGACAACCCCAGCTCGCCGCGCCACGCCGCGCTAGGCGCGGTCAGCGTTCGCCGCTGGCGCCGAGCGCGACCCCTTGGGCGCGGATGCAGCGGCCAGCGGCGGCGCGCCCCGCGCACGCCGGCAGCGGCCGCCAGGCGCGGCGACGCGGGCGGCGACGCGGGCCGTTTGATGCTGGCTTCCAGCGGCGGCAGCAGTGACGTGGATTCGCGGCGATGTCAGTGCCCGCGAATCTCGCGCTGGCCACTGCCCTAGCAAAGCAGCCGCGCTCGCACCCACTGGGCGGCGCGCGCCGCCCCGCGCGGGCGTCAAGCTGGCCAGGTGGCGGTAGCAGCTGCGCCAGCCAGATCGTGCTGAGCTTCCGGCCGGGAACGATCCGAAGGCGAGCGGCAAGTTTCGGGCGGCAGGAGCGCGCGCCCCGACGCTCGATTGCCCTTTCGAACAAGGGCGCGACGGTGATCCGGATCAATATCCCCGGCGCGCCCGCGCCGCTGTTTGTCTTTCAACACCCATCCGCAATTCGCGCAGGGCATGCGGCGTATGATCGACGCCCGCCGCGCCAGCTTGAGAAAGCTGCTTGCCGGGTCAGCTCGACCGCCGGCCATAGATGTCTTTGTTAGAGCGGAATACACAAAGACGTGGTTTCTGTGTAGTACCGCTACGTAACTCTTGCGCGTAATTTGTTACGACGCAATACGGGTTTCTTGCGTTCCGTATGCATTTGCATCTCTAGCTCTACTTTAGGTTTGCAATCTTGGCACCGGGATGTTTTAGTGTTTAGCTAAAATACCTTTTTGGCATCCGTACACCTACAATGACGTGTAACGACTGCATGCGGCTGCGATAGCTGCCGACACCGACTCGCAATGCGCGCGTCGCGCTCACTCCTTTGCCCTTTCCTGTCTTACCAGCGCTTCTTCTTGGCCCAATTCCACAGTTTTCGCCACTAATACCTATCTAGGCTTTTGAAGATTTTGCTGGCTACCACGCTTATGATAGTTGCTCCACCTGCACAAGATGGGAACCAATGTGTGCCTTCTGGAACCTTGTAATGACATTTCCCGAACGCGCCTGCTTGTTATGTGTGTGTGGCGGGGAGGGGTTGCACCATGGCGCCTGCGTGTGTTGGTATCTCCCAGATATATGAGTGCCGCCCGACGCCGTCAACGAGAAAGGGTTGTGAGATTTGCTATACACCACTCTTGCTGTGAATGGTATGACTTTCGCTACACCATCTTTTGGCTGAAAGGGCGGATGATGATCGCAGTAGCATGAGAGAGAGAGAGAGAGAGAGATATTGAAGAGAGAGAGAAGCCGCGCAGAAAAGCAGTGAATTCAGAGAGCTATAACCGAGTCAATTATCTGGACGTTGTACAGACTGAAAATAGGCACACACGGGAGACCGTCAGGATTCAGATGAGTTTTCAAATTTCTTGGCGGTTGAACCTTTCAAAGTATTGATAGACTGACAGAGTAGAAGGGCACGTGCAATGATTCACATGAAAGTTCGCTTGAGTTGTTGTATGCAACGTTAGTGCTTTTGAAATTGCCGCGGAGGTGCGCGCGCGCCCTTTTTCATCACGCGTATCTTCCACTGGCGCGTGTCCACCTCCCACCGCCATGAGTGAGAACGTTCCTGCAGGCTATTAATTCAGCACATCCATGGAATGACCAGTCGTAGTGCTTGTCGATCCTCTTTCGCAAAAATTCTGCTTTGCTGAATGGGTAATTTGGCACGGCGCTGCCCGATGCATGAATAATTTGTCCCATCTGATCATCAGCAATTGTGACCAAATCTTGTATGGCAGCGAAGCAGCAGCCTCAGCAGCAGCACAACCAGCCTGTCACGAGCTTCTGGCCGACGAGCGCATTGACGATCGTCGATTTGCCCGCGTTGGGCGCGCCGACGACGGCGACAAATCCGCAACGGTGGGTCATTCCTTTAATCCTTCGAGTTCTGCGAGCAATGCGGCGGCTGCCGCCTTTTCCGCGGCCTGTTTTGATGCGCCTTCAGCTTCGGCACGTGCAAGCTTGCCGATTTGCTGACTGCGACGCGGAAGCGCGGCGCAGATTGGGGAGTGCGGCGGGAGCGTTGGCTTCGGCGGCGGCCCGCGGGGGCGCGGCGATCTCGGCAGCCTGCGGGTGGTACGCGACGCAGCGCCCTCGCACGCGGCAGGTCGGGATGGATCGCGGCATGATGTTCGACAGATGTGCTTGGCGCCGGCCGATGTCATGCCCAGCAGCGGGCGCAGCACGCGCGATCTTGCCCGGCGAGTTGAAAATCAGGTGATCGGACAGCGCTGCGATTTCGGGCAGGTCTGCACCTTGTAAGCCCGCAGTCAATACGATCGACACTCCGACCCCTTTTAGGCACGTCTCTTCCCAGCGCCTCAAGGCGCGCTGCTGACGCACCCCTCCATGCGTGCGGCGTCCATGGCGGCTTGCGGCTTGCGGGACGACGAGGACGACGATGACGACAGCTGCAGCGGGTACGGATGGCGGGACGAGCGGTACTGCCACACAAGCGCGGCGACGGCAGAGGGCGACACCTGGGGCCAAGCAGCAGGCGGTCACGACGGCCTCACCGAATTCGATCGACCGATGCTTACGGCTACGCCGGCCCGGGCGCGGGCCGGCGCGATCCGCGGAGCGCCCGCGCGCTTGACTTGGCGACGGACGGCGGCAGCAGCATACGGCGCTCGTTGGGGCGGTATGGAGGAATCGGGTCACGGCCGCGCCCAGTCGATTTATGACCTCCGACGCCCCTCGGCGCTGCGCGACGCGTCGAACCTGAGGGCGGACCCAGGGGGGCTTCCCGCAACGGCGCTGCCGACGACAGCGAAAGCAGCCAATCAGGCCCGTTAGGGTCCAGCGCCCGACTGTTGGCTCGGGCCTGCTCTTTGCTCTCCGCCACAGTGCCAACTTTCAAAGGTTGGGCAAGTTGCAGAGCTCTCGCACTCACGGACCTGATGTGGCGAGGCCATGATAAGCCGCTCGCTGCCCTCTCGGGGACAGAGTATTTCTTGGACCCCAGCAGTGCCTGCGCAATTCCCTTACTTTGAAGATGCACAGCTCAACGTTGACCAGCCTGGTCCGTGTAACCGTTACGCATATCTCCCAGCTGTCGGCCCTGTCACATGGCAATCCCCCATCATACGCGCTGTCAGGCTCCGAGTGTAGCCCTATTGGCCCCTGCCACGTCCCTCTCTCATGAGCTTTCAGGGCGCGATTGCACAATGGCGGCGCCCGCATGACGCTCCACGGATTGCCACTTTCCCGCGGTCCACACCAAGGGGGCCTAGGAGCAGTGTCTGCAGACATCTCGCGTCACGCGCGGTCAAAGCCCGCCGCCCCAGACCTTGATGCGCTCGCTCCGCGGCGCCCATCGAGGCCTCATCGCCGGGCGGCTGCCGTATATTACACACGCTCCGTCATCGTTGCTGGCCCCAAATCGGCAGCCGCCCCTTGCCGTCCCACCCTGTTGCGCTAAGAGCACACTGACGTTCAACTGAAGGCATGGCGTGCGATGCATGGATGGGCAGCGGGCATGTGGGCGCGAGCTCTGAGCAACCGCTGCACCGCTCGCTCGCAAGCGCGACGTGCTGCCTGAGGATGTTGCCGAGGCGGTCTATTTCCTCAGCTCGGATATGTCGGCAAATCGACTGCGCATCACGCTCGCATGAGTTCAACGCGAGGGGCAACGCGCTAGGCGATTGCACGTGTGCGCCGCCGCCTCGCTCGATAACTAGGAAGAATATGAGCGGCTGAGTAAAAACAAACAAAAAAATATATATGCATGGTCCTGCACGATATGGCTGAAGCTTGCCTGCATTTTCTTGGGCAGTTTCAGGCCCTTGTCCTGTTCGAGCCACCCACGCGACGCCGCCCTTGCCCGACTGGCTGTTGACGCGGATCACCGCTTCATAGCTGCGGCCGAGGTCGGCAGGGTCGATGGGCAGATAGGGGACTTCCCAGCGCTCGTCATTCTGGCGCTCGCGCGCGGCGAAGGTGCTAGCAGCGCGTCCTGTTGGCACGTGGCGTTCCTTCGCCATTCCAGCCACGCCGCGCTTCTCCGCACGTACACAACGCGGCGTCCGAGCAGGCATCAAGCGCAATAACTCGAACGCTGAGTCGACAGGCCGGACAGCAACTGGTCAAACATGGGTGCCGGCCTCGCGCCAAGCAGCCCTGGGGTCCCGCAACCGACACTCCACGCCCCGCAGGCCGATGCCCATCGTCATCATCGCGCCGTGCTGGAGGCACGCAAGCTCTCGTCCGCCAATCCCCGCGCCGCGGCCTCGCGCGCCAGCAGCGCCGGCGGCTCGTCCAGGGGCTCTGGTCGGCGGGCAAGACCCAGGAATTGAGATTGAGGGGTGGTCTTGAGTTCAACAATCATTTTTCATCGGATGAACAAAAAATGGGAACGTGGGCTCACTGCGGAAACAAAGGGGGGAGGCTGCAGCAAGCAAGCGAAGCTTGGCGCAACACCGCTGTCTGACGGACCCGTCCGGTCTCTCTGCCGTGCCTGGCCTAGCGGGCTAATATATCGCGCTATAATGTCGGCGATGGCCCCGCGGCTTTCCTGAGCCCCTGACCAGGGTCGGTGGAAGGTGCTGCAGTCGATGGCGATCGAGCGGCGAGACCGCACGTCGCGGTGGATCGTCACGGCCTGTCGGGGCCGACGTGCTGCGGCGGCGGCGTCGGGCGGCGCGGCGCGTGCGCGACGGTGCTGCGTGTTGCGCAGGCAGAAGGGCGCGTCGGACGTCACCGTTCATGACGAGACGATGAAGAAGCTGGAGCAGATCAAGAAAGCCAACCCCAAGGTCGATTTCAAGATCCTGTTCACCCGCACCGAATATACCAAGGAACAATATCGCAGCTCGATGCTGCCGCGATGAGCCGGCGACCTGCGGCGCCATGAAGGCCCTGGGCTCGTACGCGCCGATCGGATCGCCGACAGCTCAAAGGGCCCCAGGCGCTGCCCGATCTCCTGCGGGCCGGGAGTTTGACGGGCGGCGGCTGAGGAGCCTGCCTGCGCGGCTGGCGCGGCTGCGCGGCCTCGCACTCGCAACAGAGGGAGCGCCTGCCGCTGCCGCTGGTAACAGCTGCTTTGTTAGACGAGCCGGCCCGCCAGCACATCTTGCTTAG
>NNCB01000576.1:0-16130 GCA_002317545.1 Scenedesmus quadricauda | reverse complement strand
CTGTGGCGTGCCTGTTGCGTGCAGTTGCCTGCTTGTGTCTGCGCGAGCTGGTGTGCTTGTGCCTGTGCTGCGCGTGCGTGTGCGTGTGTGTGCGACGTGTGTGCTGCTGTGAGTAGAGAATGTGTGTGTATGTGCATGTATGCGTGTGGTGTGTGTAACAACACGCGAGTGTATGCATACGTGTATGCGCGTTCGCCATCACGTGAGTGTGATTCTCGCTTGTGTCCGTATCCATAGGGAATGGAAGCAGCGCAATTCGACGTGGAGGAAGAAGCCGCCTTGATACGCAAGGCGCGCTGGGGCAATGAGTCCGCTTTCGAGATCCTCTATCACCGCCATGCCCGGACGGTCCACGCACTCGCTTTCCGGATCACAGGGGCCAGCGGCCGCCGAGGACATCACCCAGGAGACCTTCCTGCGCCTGCTGCGTTTCCTGGAGCTGTCTTGGCAGAGGACTCGGCCGATGGAGGTGCGGGCAGGGTGAACAGTTGCCGCCGGGTTTGCCGTACAGCAGCGAGATCTTGTCGAGGAAAGGGGGCTGCTGAGGCTGGCGCTGATCAACGGCAGATCGTCATGGCTCGGGATTTCGCCACTACAGAGAAACAGTTGGGAGCTGTGGTCAGCCATTGCACGCCTGCTGTTGCAGCGACTTGCCCTGCACGATGCCCTGGTTGACTGCAGATTGAGCGTGTGGTGGATGCGGCCGTTCAAGGTGACAATGGCACGATGGCCATGCTGTCGGGCGCGGGTCGACTGTATGGGCAACGCACAGAGCCATGTTCCGCGAGCTGCTTGCTAGTGGTGCGCGACAAGCGGCCTGACAAAGAGCAGCATAGTCCTGCAACAGCTGATGACCTGGTGAAGGGCGTGGTGATGAAAGTCAGGCGCGCTAGGTGGTGCCCGTGCAGCCACCAGCGCACGTCAGACGCCCGCCAATTGCCGTTGCGCTGCACGCCGCTTGCATGGAAGGGCAATGCCGAACGCCTCAGAGCGCAGATGCGAGGGAAAGACGAAGGCGCGGCAGAGGCTCAAAAGCGCGATTTTCTGCTCGATTCCGAAATCGGCCCGACATAGCTGACATTGTCACGGTCGAGCCCCGGCCATTCGCTGCTGTCTCCCGCTCAGCAGTTCCCGGGGCCAGTAAGAATACTTATGAACTGTTACGATCGTGTCGAATTTGGCTTCTGGCTGCAGTCCCATAAGCACTTTGGCATTGCACACCCTGCCTTGATCCTTTTTTAGCCCACCTTCAAGGATTGCTTACTCATCTTGGCAGGTACTGCACCCCAAGGATGCTGCTCCCAAGGTCAACACCTGGCATGATGCTGTGCACTCAGTCGGTTGACAACCGTGCATAAGGAGGGCGGCCTGAGGCGGAAGCGGTGGGATGCCAGCGTGTTGTTCCGGAGCGTCGTGCAAAGGCATTGTGGGAAGCTGGGCCAGCGTTCGCAAATGGTCACTCCCTGGACAGCCGACTCCTACATTGCGATCCAAAATGCAACAGAGACGATCGGCAAACTAATGCCGTGTGACAGCTTTTGGATGTCGTGATTATCGCGGCGCTCCGCTCGCGCTGATCTCGGGTGACCAGCCGACACCCTGTTTTGCCGCCAACAGCTATTGAAGGCCACGCGCTACAGCATGCGACGTAGGTACATCACAAACGCAGAGGTCCGATATATGAAGTTCTGCTGAGCGCGTGCCACATCGTTCACACTCAACACCGCTGATCTGTAGACCTCGGCCACCTACAGCAGCGTTGGTCGCACCACCCCCTTGATCCTCATCTTCCGTGCTGGTTCGAATCCAGCCCTGTCCACCACCCTCCGGTCCGGCGAGGCCACCAAGCCCGGGTCCGCGAAGCTGTCCGAAGGCCGCCCGTCGGCAGCATAGAAGCGCAGCCGCGATTCGGTTGTTTCGGCAAATTCGCTGATCAGCGGCCTCCAGTGCGCGCGGGCATCAGAGCGCTAGCTGCGTGAGATTCTCGTCGCCGAGGCCAAGGTCCGCATAGGGTGTGCCCTTCTCGCGGAGCAACTCGCGGGGTGTGATTCCGGACCGATGGATCAGCTGTTCGAGCAGAGCGCGAGCGGGCGGCGTCTTCAGATACTCGACGACATGCGGTTCGATCCCCGCGTTGCGGATCAGTGCGAGCGTGTTGCGCGATGTGCGCAGTCGGGATTGTGGTGATGCCCCCCTGGACGATGAGCTCAGGAGCGGCGGCGCCGCCTTGGTGGGTACAGCGCCTGAGGAGCTTGCCACCCTGCGTGCGAACTTGCAGCAGGGCTCTGCCGCAGCGGTGTGGGCCTTGTGGTCAGATTTGGCGTGTGCCCAGCCAGGTAGGGGTGCCGGCGCTTGAATCGCGTCGATGCCGGCCCTGCCCCGATCAACCGCACGCCATTCGGGGACACCATGGCCAGCATCGCGCTTCGTTCCAGAGTCCACGGCCTGCTGGTCGGTGGCGCGGTCATCGCCTTCCTGGCAGCTGACCGCCTAGGCTTGGGCGGCAACAACCCCAGCAGCAGCAGCGACACGTAGTACCTTGCCACGGCAACGTGATCTTATTCCCGGCCATATTTTTGTCGTCTATAAATTAATACTAAAGAAAGAGGGAATGATGATCGATGTTTGTGTAATAGAAGCGGCCATGGCCCCTATGATCACCGCCTGCCTGGTAGCGGCGGCCCATGCGATCCATGCCTAAACTATGCAATACACCATCGCCCACTTGCTTGCGCTGTCTTCACTACCGCGCTACCCCGCTTATGCCGCGTTCATGCCGCCGCCAGTCTGCAACGCCATCGGCCGGACGCCGCTGTGGAGGCCGATCCGCTGAGGTGTGGCCATCAAGGACGCCAGCCCCGCATTCCACGACCCACAGGTAAGCGCATGAGCGGGGGCTTGGTACCGCAGGTTGGGTCCAGCCTCTGATGCATTGCCCGCGGGGACGGGATATGCGCCCACAGACCAATCGCTGTGGTGGATGGTTGTTATTGCGGCCTGGGCGTGTTTTTGTCATCTCTTGACCTTCCTGTTAACGCACACACACACACACACACACACACACACACACATCAAAAGCCACCTTCTTGACCTATTCGTCATGCTGCCCGGACAGGTGCACGCAGCCATTGAGGAGGTCCGCGCCGACATCGTGACGACATCAACAAGTACCGTGAGGACCCCGCGGTCATGGGCGCCTTCCGGCTGCGGAGGGAGTATTTCGTGGATGTGGTTGCGAGGGGGGCTTGGGGGCGCCCGGAGACGGCTTTCAGATTGAGCTGCTGCAGCGCTCAGGGTGCTGAGTCTTATCTTTATACGCCTCCTGTGCTACAGGCAGTCACTTCCCCTGGCCCGCACCGGTTACCGCAAGTCCCCCGGACAGCATCGAAACATATAGCTGTAATTTTAGGACTGGTACCTATGCCGGTACGCTTCCCTGCTTTGGAAATGAATGTGATGATTTTGGAGCGCCTTTAACTACCTTACTTTGCTTCACCAGACACCAGCCTGACCACCCCTCATTCCCAGTCCGTTCGAGCGTATGCTCGAGCTGGCCCATTCTCATCCTTAACGGGGCTCCGGCGTTGTCCCGTGCTCGGTGTCTGGGCGTCGCTGTCTGTCGTTGACTCTGTACGGTTGTCCCGTTTTTTGTGTTGTGCTCGCAGTGGCTATTCTATCGCCCCGCGAATGCCACCCTCTGTGATTCGGCCACTCACTATTCTCCATGGCATCCCTAACGGCCTGGGGAAGACCACAACTTTCATTGTGTTAGATACCTCGTCGTTTTGGATATTGAGGCAAATGAGGCCATTGACCGTAAAAAATCGCCGAAAATTGATTTGGTTATCGGTTTCCTGCCAGTTGCAGAGGCGGTAGCACTGCTCGTCGTGGATTTGAAGTATCCGCTCGGGATCAGCATTGACCTCATCCAGGTGCTTTTTCACAAACCGATTGATCTCCTCTTCTGACTTCATGAGGGCCACCAACTGCATTCGAAGTTCGTCCCAAGCCACAGAATAGCTTTTGGCGTTCTCGACGTGGTCCACCCACTCCCAGCAGGTCAAAAGGTAGAATACGATACCAACAAAGTTACCGGTAAAATACCAGTCCCCGGTATTGTTCGGGCAGGATTTATGCAAGCCTTCCACAGACTGGTAAATGATCTCAACTTCAGCTTCAATGCAGCTGTGTCTTGGCTGCAGCGACAGCTCGCCACGACACCCGCATCGCTCTGTTGCTGTGAAATGGTTGCATGATGCCGTGTTTGGGGAACAGGTTGTCCTATCAACAGCGTCTACGTTCGGGATGCAGTCTGTATCGCCGCCGACCCGTTAGGCGCGCGCCAATGGAGCGAGGCTTGACTCGTGTGAGAGCTTTGAGGACGGCAACAACCAGGGAAAGGAGTGGGGTGGAGTAAATGCACCTCAGGGCAAATCGCCATCCCTAATATTCCCAGGAATACACCATCGTTCGCAACTGGTCAGCTTGTTTGGCTTCACCAGGGCATGCAGTCACACCTGACAACGTCAGAGACAGGAGTGGTGACAGCGCTGCGCAACTGCCTTGGGCAGCCCTTACCGATACTCAGGCTCACGTGACGGGTCAGAGTACCATGTACGCTTGGCTCCTTACCGCTTCTACGTAGAAGGCATCGAGTCGGCCTACGACCTGATGTCATCCGTCTTTGGTAGCTATGGTGAAATGAACAACGCCTGGACCGGCGACGACGTACGCGGTTTCTCCAAAGTAGCTTCCAACCAGGTCATGATTTATCAGAAGGTCAGTGAGCTGGCGGAGAAAGGGATGAAGCGAAGGAGGCCAGCCTCGCCTATGCCAGCGTGCTGTGGGACAATTGGCTGACCGACGTCAAAAGGCGCGTCCGGCGGCAAAGATCAGCCTATGTCACTGACACAGCGGGCGTGCAGGCTGCGCGGCGAACGATCTGTCGAAAGCCTCACTCGACGCAGGTCTGATCGACAGTGGGCAGGCAGAGCCGTTATGCTTAAGGTCGATGGCAGGTCGATAAGCCGCTGCTCGACCGGCGAGGGTCAGGCAAACGTAGTGAGCTTTCACTTTATCGTGTCGTGCGGCGCCCTTGGGCATGGCAACTCTTGCAACGCCAACGCGGCAGCAGCTGCGCAGCAGCAGCTTGTGCAGCTGAGTGCCGGCCTGGTGACGGCGTGCCCGTATCCGAACCAGCTGCTACGAATTATTTGCTCTGAACAATCGTACCAACGTTTTTACCGGAAACTACTTCAGACAGGTTGCCTTTTTTGTTCATATCGAACACAATGATCGGCAGGTCATTCTCTTTACAAAGAGTAAACGCGGTCAGGTCCATAACGGCCAGGCCTTTCGCGATCACTTCATCAAAAGTGACGTTCGGTCGCTTCTGGGTGGGAGACTGTGTACCCATACCGCGTGCATTGCGCGGTCCACCTGCGTGGCCCCGCCCTGGCGCGGCAGCTTGCCAAGCAAAGGAAGCGGAGCGTTACGCCACCACGCGCCAGAACCGCGGCGCGTCGCGTGCACAGGCCGACCCCAATCCGGCGGGATTTTCGGCTGCCTTTCAGCCGCTGATCTGGCTGCCGCACAGCCCACCAGCCGCAGTCGCCGTGGCGGCGGCAGCGGCAAGGTGTCTGGTGGTGCCGCTGCCGCTGCCGGTGGGTTTACGCCTGGAAACTGGCCTGCTGGACAGCCTGAGCGGCAGCCCTGGCCCGTGATTCGGTAAGCGATGGCGGCTTGTCGCGAAGGGCAGGGCGTGACCGCATCGGCGCTGGTGCGTAACGCCGACCTCGCGCTCTATGCCGCCAAGGATGCCGGGCGCGGCGTCTATCGTTTCTATGCCGACGCCATGCACAATCAGGCGAGCGAGCGAAAGGCGATCGAGGACGCGCTGGAGCGCACGGCTAGACGAAGGCCCAACTGCGGCTGCTGTACCAGCCGAGTCGGTGGAGGACAGGGCAGGGCCGATCACGCGGGTTCAAAGGGGAAGCCGGCTATACATCCGGAAGGCGCACTGGGACATATGGAGATGTTTTGGGGCGCAGGGGCAGTTGTCGCCTATTTTGCCTCCGCATGGCTCGCTCATCGCGGTCTGACGGGTTGATGCATTAAAGGTGTCCGCCTGTCCGTCCCCTCGCCCACACCCCTCCTCCCCGGAACGTGCGCCTGGCATGGCACTCAAGCGTGTATCGTTACACATTGCCCTGCAGCCCCTGATGCTTGCGACTCACGGTCGTTCCCATTATGTTCCAACCATGAGCACGGCGCCAACCCCTTTCGATCCCGATGCCCCGGACGGCGGTCGCCGTGCGCTCATAAGACGCAATCCCGACGACGAAAGCGAGATCGAAATGGTCGAGGCTGTCTGGGGAAGCGACCCGCGCTTTTCCGACGGCATCAACTACCGCTTTGCGCGCTCCGAGGGCCGCCCGCCTGTCCCCACAGCGCCGCTGCCTGATCCCCGCGTCCGAGTTCCGCATGGAGCACGAAGCCGACCTCTACACCCTGGCTGGGGTAATGCCATTGACCATGGGCGGTGCGCTCGGCGATGCGGAGGGGTAAAGCGGTGATCTTTTTTCCGAAACTTTGTAGCGTCCCAGGTCGCGATATCGATATTTATTTTCCAGTGTTGTGCTTGGTTGAGATCTGGTACCGGTTGTTTTGAAAATCTCCCGTGCTTGAGTCAGGCCCACAGAACTTCTTCGCTACACATGACGCCCTTTTTGCCGCCCAAGGCCCCAGCATCCCGTGGGCTCCCGGTCGCAGCGCGCTCCCGACAGCACCGCATCACCTTGTCGGCGGCGCCGCGCGCGCAATGGGCGAGCGACCCGCTGCTCGCCTATGAAGAATTTTCGGGCGGCAATTTCACCATCGGACGCGGGTTCGACCCCGGCACGATCATCGGCGACAGCGGCGTCGGCGTGGCGCTGGAAGCGCGTTACGGATCGTTCGTCCCCGCCAATACCAAGGCGTTCGCCGTCCAGCAAGACATTAACACCCTCTGAATCTTCCCCCCTTTAAACAACCCCACTCCTGTGCACGGAGATCGTTTCGCTGAACGGCGCACACACGCTGGGCCGCTGCCATGCCGACAGGAGTGGCTTGCTGGGTGGGTGTGCTGCCCAGGCTACATGCCTGGTTTATTGCATTCCTCCTGCTTGCCCTCCTGGGTAGCCTGTCTAGCTGCTGCTGAAGGGAAGGCTTAAGCCCATGGCTTCGATGGAAGAAGCCATCGTATTGGCAGTATACATGCCACCGCAGGCCCCTTGGCCGAACGCGATTACCACCTCAGGTTAGGCTTCGTGGACGCTGTGCATTGCAACATCTGCTGAGAGCTGCTGTGCGGATGGTTGCAACACCCTCGATGCCATCCAGAGGTCTTGTGCTTGCCTTCGAGCTGGCATGTCCGCATCAGATCCTACGCACGACCTTCCTCCGCGTTCAGGCGATCTCAATGCTGTCCCATTTTGCCATAACCCAAGATGCCTCACTGGCCACGTCGCCTTCACCCACGCATCACCTTTGGCAGCACTGTCACTATTTCCAATCCGCTGGCGGGCAGTGGCGTTGCCATCACCGAAACCAACGGGCATCAGTGGTTCACAACGCTGTACCGCACACATTGACATACTCGCGCACGCACAACACATTCACATGCAAGTGCACACATTTGCACAGAACACTCCGATGGCTGGTTTGCTCTTGCTGCCCTGTGTGCAGTTGCTCGTGCCTGAGCTGCTGTTCATCCGATGCTGTTTTATAAGTCTTTCTCGTTGATGTCGCAGCCGCTCCCTCTTCTGTGATGCTTTTTCAAGCGCAATCCCTTCAGCCGTAATCTGTTCAAATCCCCAGGCGCAACATGCGGTCGAGCGGCCCCTTGCGTTTCGGGAAAGAGGGCGGCTCATGATGTGCCGAGTGGCAGGCCCTCATCTGGTAGGGAGTGGGGCTGAAGGCGGGTCATGCCAATGGAGCTGGCTGAAATCAACAGAGTTAAACCCCGCGGTCCTTGGGGTTGTGGCGGTAAACATGGCCGTAACCACTTTACCCATGCCCTTATACACGTTCTTGATCAAACACGTATTGAACTCTTTGAAATCAAATGACAACAGTGCCCAAAACAGTCAGCACACAGAAGTGCCAACGCGGACTCGCCTAATGTCACTCAGGGACCGCAAGTATCGAGCCAGTGCGCGAGGGGTGACGCCGACGGCCGAGGAGACCTTCTTCATGGGTGCGGAACTCCCGCCTGGTGTGGGTGTTCATTGTAGCGTTTTCCCTGCACCGACGGGTCGGCGGTCATCGGGTTGCCGAACAGGCCGAACAGGCGCTTGCCCGCGGCTTTCTCCAGCTCGAATTTCTCGGTCCGCACCCAGCGGTTGAGGGCATCTGACATGCTTGTAAAGATGATCGCCAAAACCCAGCTGATCGGCCAGGTAGGCGGCTTTTCGTCTGCATGGAGCCCGCCAGGTAGTTGGGCGACTGAAGTTGCCAGTCTTCACAGCCGGCACCCGTGTGACAAGGTGTTGCCCTGGTAGATTGATTCCGTTGGATGAAGAGCACCCACGGTACGGCGCTCACCAATTGCTGCAGCAAGTCTGCAAGCCGCACCCAGCTGGCCTGACGGTTTCATGAAAAGCAGCGTACTGACGAGCATTGTCCCTGACTAATTAACCTGTAGCTCTCAATCCTGGTAAAAATTTCTTCAGAATCCGTTCCTGTTCAAATAGCCATGTGGTCAATGATTCCATCCGACTTTTGCGCTGGGCAAACCAGAATTTTGATAAGCCAGTGGGCGTGGCCGCCATAAGCGGCATATTTGCGTTCTTGTCATCATTCGACAATTCTGCAAATTTCTATCGTGTTGTGACGATACCGGGGTTTGATTCGGGTCGTACGGTTCTGAGATTGATGGGCCAATACATTCGGGCTCCCCAAATCACATCGCTCGCCGCTTTCCACAGCGGATCGCTTGACATAGCGCTACATATGCGATGTTATGCTGCGATTGCATGCACTTTTGCGTTGTTCGCCAAAAACTGCCGACCTTGCCCATCTGGCAGCGCATCGGCGTGAGCAGTAGCTGAGAAGCGGCAGCATTGGGAACCGGCCTGGGGCGGGCCCCTTACAGCCGCATCCGGCCATTCTGAGCCGTAACCACTGCTCATGGCGCATGCACGGCTTGGCCAAGGTCTCTATAGCGGCGGGTACCAGCACTATCTGGAGCAACGTGCGCGATCAGCTTGAGCAGATACCAGTAACCGACAAAAATGCCCGCGAGATAGGCGAGCGCGTACCAGCGGATCGGCAGGCCAAAGACGCTGAACGCGATTTCGCTATTCTCTCCCATCAGATCATGGAAGTTCACATATTGCGTTGCTTCGGCTAGGGTTGCAAAAAGAAACATAAAGTCGCGCGGTCCTTCCCAGGAGCAGGCATCCCCTGAGCTTCAGTCGATGCGGCACGATCCGGAACGTCGGCGGCTTCGCTCTGGCATCCAGGAAGCGCAGGTGCACTCCGAGGAGTCTGTGCTGGGCAGCCAAGGTGGCAGTCTTCGCAATGCAGTCGACTTAAGCAACCCTCGTCAGTGGCGGGCTGTCAGCGGCCCTTACAGCACAGCAGCATGCTCGCCGGGCGGGCCAGCATGGCAGCAGAAGCAGCCACGGGAGCAGTGGGACAAACATGCAGAGGCGCAAGCCCTTGCCACACAATCAGCCAGTGCCGAAAGCACCAACCAGGCCCCAGCTGCGAGTTGGTTGAGGCGACACGCCTCCGCAAACAGCTGCATGCACAGGAAGCCCGTGTCGCGCTAGCCGCCAGCGAGGCCGGGCGCCTGGCGGCTGAGAACGCGACCCTTGGGTGCTGCTGCAGGACCATGCTGGTCATGGACGTGTTTGGCCGTTGCAGGCGGCATCAGTGGGGCCGGCAGCGGCCAGCAGCAGGCCTGGTGCAGGTGATGACGTTGGGGGAGGGCAGAGTGCAGTAATGCTCGGGGCAGCCCCGCAGGGAGAGTGCACCCTCTGCACGATTGCACAGCAAAGCTCGAGCTTCAAGTTGGGGAGCGCTCAGTGCCAAATGATGGCCTGGTACCAGGCGCCAGGTTCGAGTCGACGGGCGCAGAGCCTTTCAGCCGAGCGGCAACGGCGCAGCCCTTGCGGCGCTGACCCTCCAGGTCAGGAACGCGGCAGCGTCCTGATAGCAGCTGCAGCAACGGCGGCGATCACCCAGCAAAAATTATTCGATCGGAGAGGGGGGGAGTTCCCTTTCCGGTGTTTTGCACCCCCAGACGCTGCACCATCGTGCTGGCTCGGCTGGCGAGCGCTGGAGGATGAAGTGCAAAGTAGAATTTCTGGCGGCGATGCTCTCGGTGAGCACCGCGGCAATCGCGATCATGGCAGGTGCCTGCAGACAGAGCGCAAAGCACAGGTGCAGCAACAGCTGCAATTCAGCAGGATGCCCCTTGAAGCTCGGGACGGCGACCAGCGAGGCGTGGCCCAAGCGTCAACAACGCCCCCCGCATCGTGGCCACCATGCGCGGTGTGGCGTCAGCACCGGCCAGGCTGCCAGCAGAGGCACTTCGAGCATGAGGAGGTTTACATCGCAGCAGGCCGCCCTCCCGTTCACGGGGGTGGAGGGAGGCTTGCTTGCGCGGTTGGACGGGCATTTGGTGACCGAGAGGCTTCGCGCCGGTGCAGCAGAGGGAGCACTCGAGAGGCAAGTAGAGGCAATTAGGCGGCGCTGCAATGCCAGCCGCAACATGCCGCAGGTCGTGGCTGAGGAGAAAATATCGCGGTTGCAGCGGCAGCTTGCAGAGGCGCGGCGGGTGATGGCAGCGCGAGACGACTCCAAGCAGAAGGCCCTGCTTCAGGTTCGGAGAGGTGGCTGATGACACAGAGCAGCTGTGCAGGACAGCGTTGGTCACCTGCCTGTGAGCGAAATACTTGAGGGCAGGTACCTATAGCTGTCATTCCCCCCCCCCCACACACCCATCGCATGTGCGCGCACTGCACACGCACGCACGTACTGTACGCACACGCGCACACGCGCTTACACACATGCAGTACGTTACACACCTCGATGCTTTCCGCTGAAACTTGTAGCCAAGCAGATCAGCATCAAGGGCGAAACCGACGAAGAAGAGGCGCTGATCGGGCTGCTGACGCCCCGCGAAAAACAGGTAGCCAAGCTGGTTAGCCACGGCTTTACCAGTACACAGATTGCCGAGAAACTCAACCTCACCAACCATACCGTCAACGAATACAAAGACAAGGCCCAGCGCAAACTCGGGGCCAAACGCGGAGCGCATATGTGGCAGGAGCACGAGAAGGCACGCCATCTGGTAGCAGCGCTTGAATAGCCGAGGCAGAGGCTCACGCAGCCGATCAGCAGTCGGAGGACTTCACACGTGGATGGGCAGGTGCGAGGCGTGGGCTGAGCTGCAGGGGTACATTGATGCGAGCTGCAAGCGCTGGTGAACGCCCAGCATCCAGCAGCAACCTGACCAACGCAACAGCTCAGCAGTCGTCCCGCACTCTTGCCTGGCTGATCCACCTGGTGGCCGAGTACCTGGGACTGGGTCACTGCGCTTCCGAGCTCCGCCACGCTCAACAGGGAAGTTTTTTCGTCATACCGCCGCGCTTTCGGCAATCTTGTCGGCCACGTCCACCTCTAAACTTGCGCCGCGCACGCCGCATCACCGGCATGGGGCAAAAAACATTGTCCCCTGCGACCCCGGCGGTATAGCCGCGCGCACCATCGAAACCCGAAAAGGCGCACTGGCAGAAGGGTCTTGGGTTATGCACTTTGAACTATAGCATGCAAGCAGAATCACTTTTTTTCCATTGCTAAGGCATCACCGATCAAAGCTTCATAGTTCTTGATCCGCCAGCTAAGGGCCCGCGCTTGCGATCATTTCTTTTTTGATGCTGTCGATATTATTGTGGTATAGTCGTACACGTTACCAGGTCATAAATTTCAAATTCAGATAAGATCTTCATGATCTCATTGATCTGGTCGCCTTTTTTGAACTGTATATGATTCCTGCCTTTGTGTGCGAGAAAGTACCGCAGGTCAGGAGCTGATTGCAGGTGGCAACTGTGTGTAGCCTGCCAAAAAAACTTGGGGCTCTGGTAAAGCGTGGTCATGTCGAGTGCCTAAGAAAAGAATGCTTTTCAATTCAGTCTGTGTTGGCAACAAACCTTTTAGTACAAGTATGTTTTATCAACGATCATTGTGAGTCGATCATGGTGACACCGTGGCTCGCCTTGCCTGTTTTGAGATCCGGCTTTTGCCCTGCTTGTAGACTTGTCGTCAGGCCTACCACAGGCAATTAGCATGTGCGTGTGTTGTTCTGACTGTAGTCACAGGCCTGCCTGAAATGCTGGCAATCTGCGCGCGGCGCTCACAGGCCCTTCTTGGGCTTCTGGGCCTGCTGCACCGCCTGAATTGCAGGCGACGCCTTTGCCGCCGGGACGCAGCAGCAGCCGCGGTGGCTGGTGAGGCGGCAGGGGCGACGGGTCCAGCCTCGGTGGTGGGAGTTGCGGGGGTGGGGGCCTGGGGCTGGTACAGCCAGGCTGGGCCATTGTAGGTGCCGCCTTGGCCTGTACAGCACGCGCCTGGCAAATGAAAAGAGGGCGTGGGTGTGCAATTGGTCGTTCAAGGAAGATGGGTGACGTCTGCTGAGCGTGGATAGCTCGGAGGCGAACGGACCCCAAGTCGACGGAGCCTTCGCCCCCTTGACACCACTGGCTATCCCTGGACGTACCAGATCTTGAATTGCGACGTGAAGGGCGATTGTCCCAGGCGAGCTTCCTCCAAAGGCGCGCTCCTGGTCCTGGTCGGCCCACATGCGAAGGTCACGTGCTGCGGCGCGTTGGGCGGCCTGAACGAGCGCGTGAAGCCCACCCCCTTCATGTCCTTCCAGCTGACCTCCTCGTCGTAGCGCCGCCGCAGCAGCATCACGCCATTGGCGTACCACGCCACCTGTAGGTCATCGCGAGAGGTTCCGGCCACCGGGGGGGATCGTGGGTTGCCAAGGAGGGGAGCAGGACGCTGCGAGGTGCTGCTGGCAAGGAAGCACGCATCGTGCCAGACAGTGGCTTGGGATTGCCAATGCTCCGTCCCACGTCTTGACCCCTCATGCCCCCAGCTTCGGCTCCTGGTTCAGGTCGACAGAAGAAGCGGAGGTTGAAGGTCGCGAGGTCGCCGAACTTGAGGTCCCCGCGGTGCTGCCGGTCACGTGCTCCGCTTGATAGGCGCTGGCCGCACGCCCATGCCCTTGTTGAACAGTTCAGCCACAGGCCAGACGGCACATGGGGTTGCCGTTGAGGATCTGGGCGGATGGGTGGTGGGGAAAGTTAGAGGCACGGGTGAGCGGCGCCCGCCCGGGATCCAACCCGAGCGCTGTATAGCGTCCAGCCTCATGACGCTCGGAACGATTCCTGGATAGATCGCAAAGCGCGTGGTGACTCTACGGGAGCCGGGTGTGGCTGTTATACAATTGATATTACTCAATAAATCTGAATCGGATGGAAGCCCATATCATCACTTGTGCCATCAGAATTTTCTATGTCCACTCGGCACATGCAATGCAGGCTTTCATCTATCGCATCGGTACTGAGGCTCGGACGTAGAGACATACTCGCGCTCTCCGCTCAGACACACCCAGCTCCGGCAATGCTGCCCCTCACCTGGTAATAGATCTCGCTGAAGCCCCCCAGTTGGCGGTGTTGTAGTCGTCGCTGGACGCGTGTAGAAGGCGGTCACGGCGCCGGACGACTTGTCGATCTTGCCGGTCAACTGGCGTTGTCAGGCCGGGATCGCAGTAGCTGGCAGAGCGTGGGCGCGAGGTGGCTCAGAGGGACAGGCCCTGCTTACATCGGCGAACCTGCGCAGTGCGCATGCTTCTCTTCGTAGTCGGCTATCGCTATCTGCTATCTGACACCGTTCTTAGATTTAATTGTGAATGAATGTAATGCAAATATGTGCTTGCCATCGTTTGTTGTAAAGCGCATGCCGTTGCTGTCCTCCTGTTGAGGGGGACGGCAGGTTGAGGCGGTGGAGCACTCGGCACCAGCGCTCGGCTGGATCATTTTGCTGGCACATGCGGCGCCATCGCGCTGACTGCCACTCATGCCTTTATGAAGGCTTTCCCCACCTGCCTGGCTGTCTGTTCCGCTGGGAGTCCATCACCACCAGCGAATAACAGCCGAGATCGTGGAGTCCGTCCACCTTCAACCAGCAGCCCTGCCGACCATCTTGATCGTCATGACGCCGTTATCCTGGAGGCTGTGGATGTCGTCGTAGTGGTGTTGAAGCTGTTTTTCTCCAGGGCACCTTGGCACCCGGCTCGACATCGTGCGCGATCGCATCATTGCGACAAGGTCGGCGCCGCGATGCCGGTCGTTGAAGCGGATCGACAGCCGCGCGCGCGCCGACGCGGGGATCACGTTGGTCGCGCCATTGCCGACCTCGATATCGGTGAATTCGATGTTCGACGGCTGGAACCAGTCGGTCCCGGCATCGCGGCTCACTCTGATGCGTAGCAGACAAACTTTGCCGGCGGGTCGGAGCTGCGCAGCCGTCCAGCTGGGTCAGGTCGAGCAGCCCTGGTTCGGCAGACGGGTTGCAATGCACGCAGGTGAGGATCTGCATCCGGGGCGTGTGGGTGGGTACGGGAGGCGGGTGCTCAGGCATGTAGCGTGCACGCAGACCGCACCGGGTAAGCTCCGTGCGGCGCATCGGCGCTCTGGTCAGTAGCGCTGGAGGCCGCGCACGGACTACAGATGCAAGACGAGCCGCTGCTTTTCGGGCATCATGAACGCAGATTCACGTGCCACTCGACCCGCGCCCTATGAGCGGGTCGTCGTCGAGGCGCGCGGCGATGTGTGCGCGTGACGTATGGAAGAGAATAAAGAAGCGCCGTTTTTTCGCTACGAAAACATGGCATTCGTCCCCTGGACATGAAGACGTAAGGGTGTTGCGCTCTCTTCGGGACGCAGCCCGGCGTTTCGCATGCGACACGCCCCGGACAGCTGCAGCGCGAGCAGCCTGGCCCATGGCTTCCTCCTGTTGGTGTGAAGGTAAATTTTCGTGGAGATTTATCAAAAACACAATATCTCACAGCATATCAACGTCGCTGACCAGATAGACGCCGAACTCGCCCTTGGGGCTTTCGGTCGCCACATAGACTTCGCCCGCGGGGACGTGGAAACCCTCGGTGTAGAGCTTGAAGTGATGGATCAGCGATTCCATCGACTGCTTCATCTCGCCGCGCTTCGGCGGGACGACCTTGCGGTCGAGGCTCGCGATCGGGCCGGTGGGCATGTCGCGCAGGCACTGGGTGATGATGCGACTGATAGACTTTAAATTGATGTGCAAATGTCCGGGGCCTACATGACCGGCAATAGATGCTGCCGGCCTGAATATTTTCACACTCATGGCACTCCGCGGCCGGGATCTACTGCCCGAACAACTCGTGATCGCACGGAGAAATAGCAACCTCGCTCGCCTCTGACCCGCAAAAGGATGCCCCCTGAATGGCAAGGGGGGCGACCGGCTGACCTTGCTGTGGGCGATGCCGCAGATCCGTCTGCCTGACGATCGCGACGTCATCTCGCAGCCAAGGGCAAGGTAAACCCAGCAATAGCGCGCAGTTCCTCGGCGGCGCCACCAAGGGCCCCATGTCTCGGCCGTCGCCTCGACCAGGGCTACGACGTGTCGCTGCCGTCACAGGGCATCCATCCCGGCCCGACGGGGTCGTCGTCGTCATGTCCTAGGGCCGCAGGGGGACCGACTTGAGCTGGGGGGAGCGCTCCGGGCCAGCTTGTAGCCAAAGTGCGGCACCGGGTTGGAGTACGTGTCCATGGCCACGCGCTCGTCCCAATGCTCGCCGCCGGTGCAGTGGCCGTGGCGCCGAACGGTGCCGTCCCCACGGGTGCTGCTCGACCCACCAGCGCTGGTAGCGGTGGCCGCCGCCGTCGACGGTCCACACCTCGCCGTTCTTCTCCCCGTCGGCCGTCAGCAAAGGGCTCGTGCCAATTGTCGCCCCACTGCTCGCGCGCGCCGCCGGGCAGGATGACGCTCCGCCCTGAGACTGCAGGGTGGGTGGTGGAGGGAGGAGCGCACGG
>NNCB01000575.1:0-16131 GCA_002317545.1 Scenedesmus quadricauda | reverse complement strand
TGAACCTGCCCGTCAAAAAACCTGTTTCACCTACTCAATCACGCAGTTTGGACCGACGACGCGTGCCTGGAGGCCACCCTGCGCAGCGACGAAGCGCTCCGCCATATTTGAGTCGGCCGCGGAGCGCTTCAAGGAGTCACCTGCACGGGCGCTGTAACCGTCGGTGGCGACCGTCTTCACCTGGGTGATGCGGTTCGGGGTGGCTTCGATCGGGCCGCGGCCGGCTGCCGTCTTCCTGCCCCGGCGTCTGCCAGGGCGGCACACACTGGCCTATGACAACCTGGAGCAGTATGCATGCCAGCTAGGTTCTCCCCACTGCGTACACACACACCTGCATACATGCACATACACACACATTACGCACTATAGCAGTCAACTATATTGTCAGGCAACATACACACACTCCATGTTGCAGGAGATGCTGTCACAGGGCCATGCAGATAGCTCCGTGAGGTCTGGCGGACAGTCGCGCTGATCTGGGCGACGATCTGGCCAAGAGGGCCGAGGAGGCGATCACCGAAGCCGAGGTAAGCCTGAGCAAGCTCGATGCACCCCGCGGACCCGCCTCGTCCACCGGTCGGAGCGCGTGTGCGCTCACCAAGCTGCTAGTCCCACGCCGCGCCGTGAAGGCCGCCCGCCCCCGCGAACAAGGCGAGGTTGTCGGTGCAGCCGGGGTCGTCGAATAGTCATACGATTGCGATGTTGAAGCGACCAGACGCTCAGGCTCAGCGCGCCGATGCCACACGCACCACACACATAGCACACACGCACGCACACACACACTCCCACTCACACACACTCATTTTCGGGAACAAGTACCCCAGCAAGTACGGCTGGACAACCTGGCCGATTACTTCATTTTTGTAAACCTTCTGTCTCAGCCACCGCACAACTCCGGAAAAAATTCTTTCCTGGCGCGCTACAAGGAAAACGAGCCCTACTTCTACACCGACTACTTTGACGGCCCAGCGCCGCTCGGCCAGCTCGAAATCGAACGCGCCATCTGCGCGCGACGCTCATCGGCAAGCCCACCCCCCCTCCGCCCGTGGCCGGCACCGCCGCGGCGCTCGACGCGGACGCGGAGCGCGCGGCGGTCGAGGCTGCGGCCGCGGCGCAGGCGAGCGCTCAGCGCGGCGCTTGCCAAGGTGAAAACGGAGCATGTGGAAGCCGCGCGGGCGCACATGGACACGGCTGCGGGGTGGTCAAGAAGGCAGTCGCGACGGCCGAGGCCGCCGACGCGCGGCGCCTGCAGGAGCAGGAGCGGCGCGCGGCGCGGCGCGCGGGCAAGGAGCAGCAGCAGGCCGCGGCCCCGGCCACGCCGGAGCCGCAGGCGACGTTTGCGGCGCAGACGCGGATCATGGAGGGGAACGCGCTCTTCGAGTGGAGCCAGCTGCTGGCCGCCGCGGGCGCGGCCGAGTGGCGCGGCGTGCTGGATTCGGCGGTCGCACTGTTCAAGGCCGCCGCCTGCAGCGACGCGGACGTGCGGGGCGCGCTCAAAAACCACACGCACGCGGCGGAGCTCGACCTCGGGCCTGAGCCCGCCGAGCAGGAGCAGAGCGCGGCGGCGGGCGGCGAGAAGCAGGGGGAGAAGGGCGAGGGCAAGGGCAAGGAGGAAGAGAAGCCGGCGGCAGCAGCCAAGGGGCTGCCATCCCTCGATAAGAAAAAGAAGAACAAGAAGTGAGGGGCGCAGAAAAAACGCGGCCGTACTCTCGGGGATGGTCGCGCAACAGCTCGCCGCTCGCCAGTCGCTGGCGTGGCGCGCGGGGCCACGGTGCGGCGGGAGTGGAGCGGGGCGGGGCCGCGTGTTGCGCGGCAGCTGGGCCTGATGTGCCGGCGGCGCGCGTGCGCTGCGAGGCCCCACCATGCGGCGCAGATCACCGGTTTGGCTGTCGAATTAGCCAGCATGCATGGACGGCCCGCGCACTTGATCCAGCCCCGTTTCCCTGCGCGCGCGACGTGTCACACCTCGCGCCGCCCGACGTCCGGCGACCAATTTTGCACCCAAGTACCATACGCCTGGATGCAAAAGTACCCAGGGGTCGAGCATCACGCATGCATGCGCCCGGGTGCGTTTTTTTCGTTGCGGGCAGCCAGCCGCGCGTCGAACGGCGGTTCCTGCCGTCCAGGGACAACATGCCTCCCGGCCATTGTTGGCGCATAGCTCGATCTTTCCTGCAAGATCCGGCCTGACCCGGGCTCGCTTTCTGTGCTGGGCTCGCAGCTAAGATCCCGCGCCCGGCGGGGGTGCTGGCTGAGCTGGACTGAACGACTTAGCTGGCGAGCTCGCCTGCTGCGGTGGCTGGGTCTTGTGACCTGGGGCACGCAGATTTCCCTGCTTGGTAACAGCCCGGTCGGCTAGCCAGCTTGGATTCGCAACGCGGCTGACCTGTGGGTCATGTCGCATCGGGGGTTGAGGCATTGATGCATCGTGAGCTGGCAGATAGTGCGAACAAGTGCCCGAGCCGGTCGGCGGCACGGCCTGCAGGTTCTGGTCTGTAGAGGCCGGTCATCATGACCTTGGCCTTGAGATCCAGCCAGTCTTCCTGGGTCGGGATGTGAATGCCGGCATCTTCAAAGAGCTTGGCGACGCGCTCGGTGGCGGGCTTCCATTCCTTGCTGGTGTATTTGTCGAAATAGGTGCCGTCGGCATATTTCGAATTCTCAAGTTCTTGAACTTCTTCGGCAAGGTGTTCAGAGGCTCGATCGCAGCTCCGAGTGGCGATGTTAGGTATCGAGCAGGATGGCGTGATAGGTCACCGTGTAGCAAATAGATTATTGGTTAAAGTTTTCGATGATCACGCTGTGACCTGTCTCCCTCGCGGTCAAGATCAATGGCTTCCCTCTCACACCATTGCTACCGTGAGGGCCCATGGCAGGGTGCTGAAGATCTGAGCATGTACTCTGTCGGTGATGTTGGTGCCCCACAGTTCGACCATCCAGCGACCATCGCCACGACCGAAGCCGAAGCGGCGTTGAACACCGTATACGCCTTCTGGTGCTTCTCGACGCAGGTCGGCCAGCCGGTGTTGTAGGCCCATGACTTGCCGCCGTTCTCACAGCGTGGCCGACGCATGTCCAGAACTCGCCGAACAGCCTACGTGGCCGCCAGCGAGCGGCAACCGTCGCACCCGCGCCCAACACCCGTGCAGCCCGCCGTGACCCTTGTCGCAGACAACGTCGCCAGCGTGGCTGCCACATCCCGAAGCGATCCGCTCGAAGCACGGCGCGACTCGACCAACTCGAGGACGTGCGAGGGCTGGCACGCGCGGCGGCCGACGCGGACTGGTCGCGCCGCCTGGACGCCGCCGCAAGCCTCAGGCTGTGGCGCAGCTGCTGGACTTGCTGGCGGAAATTGGGCGCAGCAGCTATGAGAGCCCGGCAGTGCGCAACGGCCATGATTACGATGGCCGCAGTGCCAGGCGGCTGGGTGCGCCACGGGTCGAAGTGTGATCGCTTGAAGCTCTGCCGCGAGCGCAGCCCGCCGTACAGGAGCCATTGCTCGAGCCAGAATTGCAAGGCAGGGCCGGTGGCGCCGACCCGCCCAGACTGGGAACCGCAAGCGCAACGAAATGCCCCGCCATATGTCCCCACGGAGCCTCCGGGGCGGGCGCTGAATGGCACGGCCAGGTCAGCTTTGCTCCCTCAAATCAGGCCTCGCCCTCTTCTGCTTGAGAGCATCCGTCACACATTGATGCCTGCTGCTCGCCGCACAGGCCCACCTTGGTGGTGGCGGGCTTGTTCAGTGGGTCTGCGAGAGCGCAGCCAAAACATACGACTTGCCAGACCTCTCTTTCCAGCCTTGCGGATTCGGCAGGCTGCCAGCGGAGCATGTGCCTGTGCACACGCCTGCCGCACCCCCCGTTTTGCATCTAAGTAGTATAGCTATTGTGAGTATTAGACTGCAGCCGTAATGTCCGAAAAGACACCCCGAGGAAACACGCATCGACAGAAAGCATCGAAGGAAAACCACGCAGCGGGCCAATTGACATTTGATTGGAAGCAAGTGGTGTCCAGTCCCAGGAGCATCCTGGCCTGGGGTACTTTCATTCTGCTCTGCGTATTGCTAGGACTGCAGGTCGGCATCGCCTTCCGGGAAATACTTGGTAACGCCCTGCATATTAAGCGCATCTGTGAAGATAAGGCCTTTGTAGCCCATCTGGCTTTGTAAAAGATCTGTTACCACCTGTTTAGATAAAGTCACTGGGCACAATCTCTTTAGCGAAGACAGCTAGCAACAGCAAGCGGCCGCTCTCTGCTGCTGCTGCCGGGCAGCAGTAGCAGCTTCCAAATGTCTCTGTACAACAACAACAGGTTATGGAAGATAACGCACCCGACAACCTGCCGCAAAGCCGCACGGCATCTCTGCACAATGTCAATTCCTTGAGCTTCCAATTCAGCCGCCCGTCTCCTCATCGGCCTGCTCTGACTCATCCTCAGTCAGCAGCTGCTGCACGCCGCCCGCGTGCTCCAGCAGCGCGCGCCGCACCTCCAGCAGGCCTTGGATGCACTCTGCATACTCCAGCGCCTCGTCATCCTCGCCACGCTCGGCTGCGGGAGCCGCCCGCGAGCGGCTCCACGACCCGCTGCTCCAGCTGCTCGAGGCATCCCGCTAGCAGCTCGTCGCACGCCGAGACGCCGAGCCGCGCGGCGTGCATCGCGCGCGAGCCGCGCCGCCGCGCGGCCGCGCGCTCCGCCGCCGCACCAGCCGCGGTTGCAACGGCGGCGCGGCGGCGGAGCTCGCACTCGTACGCGAGGCGCCCCTGGGATGCCAGCAGCGCCCTGAGGGTGTCGGGCGGCAGCGCGTCGGCGGTGCCGGGCGGCAGCGCAGTCAGCACGTCCAGCTGCTGGCGCGCCGCGTCGCGCGCGGCGCCCTCGTCCAGCGCGCACTGAGAGGTCGACGCGGCCGCGCCGAGCACCTCGGCCCGGTCCGTCGAGCAGGTCGGCTTCTGTGCGCGCAGCTGGGCCTGTCACCGATCGGCGTCGCCGGGCTGGAGCGAGCCGCGACGTGGCGGCGCACACGAGGTGCTACGCTCGTCGATGAAGCCAGACACTTCGGGATCCTGAAGTCAGCTTGGCTGCGATCATGCTTGCCTGCTCGAGCCGCGCCCTTTGGGTTGGCAGCGGAGGAGTGTCGGAAATTATTGAGAAATGATCGCGACAGACGGTACTCCCAGATCAACGATGTTACGTAGAGGAATTATTATCCTCTGCGGTCATCGTTGGTGAAGCAGAAGAGAGCCACTTGGCAATTTGCACCGCTCTCCTGAATCGGTTGAGACATCCGATCCACTGTGATCGTTGATCAGGCACATGGCACGATGGTACTTTCATTACCATCCGAATTGAATTGACCATAGCGATAATGATAGCCTCCATGCGATAATCATAGCCTTCGGCCTGCTCGACCAGCATTAGCCCAGTCGGCGTCCCCGATGCCAAACCTGCGGTCACATAAGAAAGTTGACCTGTGCCGTAGTTAAGCGGATAGTTCCGCTACGGTATGTCGAACTTGGGATCACCATGAATCTTGTGGCACCCTGATCCGAGACGCAGGCGTGAACTGGCTGATCTGTCATAATGCTTTACCTAACAAAATTGACCGGACGCTTTTAAAGGGGTACCAGTCTCTAAGAAATTAGAAGCTATCGTATACTATGAAAGATATATTGTTTGTCAGGCCGGTGAAGCGCACCTAGAATTGATCTGCCAGCAATAAGCATGTCATCAGCACTGGCTGCTGGTATGCATAGCACCTGCTAATTATTGTCTAGATGTGTGCCTGGAATCCACGAAGCGCTCTGTAAAGAGGCGGCAACGAGGCTTTCGATCATAGCTTTGAAGAGATAGCGGCGAACTGCCGGTCGGATCTCGCCGCACTGCCAAACCGAGCATTCCTCGTAGAAAAGATGATGGAGGCAACAAAAATCTTTTCTTAATACTCCCTTGGGACGAACGCTATGTTTTGGGCCAGATCTGTCAGAGGCAACTACGTGCGCCCGGAGGAATTCATTTTCGTGTTTGACGCAAGCATATCAGGCATCTTCCGATACGGAGCGTTCATATCTAAACAAACAAGTTCTTTCAATAACTACCCACGACAATACCTTGGAGAAGGTACTTCGACTACAGGTATTTCTCAACTACAATTCTACCCTTACCTACCCCGAAGGGCTAACCGGCGACACGCGCGCCGTGTCGCTGCGGGGCGAGGCTTTTTTCGACGTTCAGCCCGACGCCAAGCACCCTTTCGTAATCGACGCCAACGGAACGGGTGCGGGTACTGGGTACTTCGTTTAATGGGTACAAGGCCTATGCAGCCGCGACCGCCTGGTTGATCCATCCCATTTAGGGAGCCGCAGTTGATTCGTATGGTGCTATCGAGCCCTGAAGACCCCCCAGCCTGAGAGCATGCAGGTGCCTCCGGTGCTGGTGCCCGGTTCGCCCAATCTCGATGCCTATTCCCAAGTGCCTGCTGGTCGGCTGGCCACGTTCGTCCTGATGACTGTCTTCAGCCTCTGGTCCTCCAAGGTCTTTGTTGGCAGCGTCAAATGGGCTACGCCGTTGCCAATGGCGGCTTTGCCCAGATGGTGGCCGGCGTGCTGAGCTGCGGCCCTGCAGCGACGCTCGGCCAGCCCCGTGGCAATAGTCGGGCCGGAAGCACCAGTGCCGAACGCCCCACTGCCCGGAGTCACCCAACATCTGCATGGGCCCACACGTGCGTGCATGCCTGCAGCATGCGGCGCATGCTCACCAGTTCGTGCTGCCGCGCACCTGCTTCGCCGACGAGACGCAGGGCACGCTTTTCTTCGACGTCGCCCGCATTATCAAACACCACCAACCCAAGGCGTTCCTGCTCGAGAACGTCAAGAATCTAGTCAACCACGACAAGGGCAACACCTTTGCCGGCTCAGCCTTCTTCTCGTACGGCTCGTTCTGCTGCCGGGCATTTTGCTGCGCGCCTGCACCCCGACCTGGGCTTCACCCCCGACGCCGGCTTCAAGGTCGGCGAGTGCATCCTGCGGGCGGCCTGGGGGTTCCTCACGTTCGGCTTCTTCGTGCCGACGCTGCGCAAGAACGGCTGCCTCATGGTGGTGAGTCACCGGACGCGCGCGGGGCTGCGCGTGCGGCGTGCGCCAGCGCCACGGATGGGGACTCGCGACACTCTTTGTCCTGGACCATTAGTCGTGATCCCATGTATACATTGTATCCTCTTAGGATCTCACGTGATCTTGGCATGCAAAATCGCAGAATATTTGCCGAATAGATTAACACCTGCGCTCCCTTCAACTGAACCGCTTCCATGTCAATCCCTTGGCCTCCACTTCATTGGACCAATCACCACTTTCTGGCTGCAGGCGGGTGTCGTTTTCAGCCCAACCGTACCTCTCCGCTGGCTATGTTGGAGCGTTCTTCGTGCCTGATCGAGATCCGGAGGTGCTGAGAGATGCCTCCAGCGAAAGTATGGAGTACCGATCGGGGCTGTATAATCTTGCCAAGCTTTTGGAAATGAAGCTTGAAGCTTTCAATGGCACGGGCATGGCCGCCATGCAATGTCCAGCGTAAGACCTGCAGATGGTGTTGGTAGTATAGAAACCCGTCCATGGGTGACCCATTGCCTTCGTTGTTGTCGATAAGAGCTTGCCCATGGCCGCCGTCGTCGGGCTTGCAAACTGCCCCTGCCTTATTGGCGCTTACATGCAGCGACACGCGAATGCGCTCATCGGCGTGAACGCGCTCGAAAATGCAGCAACGGTTCCGCGCCATCGTCACGGTTTTGAGCGCGCCAGCCGTCAGCGTGTGTCGCTCACATTTGGTTTCGGTCAGTTGTACCTTACAGCACACGCGGGGATTCGCCGGCACTCCATCAAACAGAGACGGCCGTCATCGCCGTCATGGTTCGACCGCACTCCCTGCGGTCGCTTGAGCGCCATCGATGCGGTCGGTTGACTTGCCTTTGTGAAATAGTCGGTGCCTCTTTGCATGCTGAACGAGCGGCTCCTGCTGCACCACGCGCCCACCTCAGATGCTTTCCAGATTTCTTGGGCCCGAAGGGCTGGATGACACCACGGTCTATCCCAACGGCCTTTCGACCTCGCTGCCGGCAGATGTTCAGATGGACTTTCTGCGCTCCATGCCTGGCCTCGAAAATGTCGAGATCGTTCGTCCCGGCTACGCTATCGAATATGACTATGTGGACCCGCGTGAGCTACGCCCGACCCTGGAGGTGAAGCGCCAGCCGGGCTAGGCCGGACAGTAATGTGAGCACCAGGCCCCGTAGCACCTCCGGCAGAGCCGGCCAGGCAGTTCGTCACTCGTCGTCCTCCTCGAGGCTCTCTATGGTGCTGCCCACCATGTCCTCCCACCGCCGCTGCAGCGCCGCCTGCGCCTCGTTCCGCGCCTTGAGCTCCGCCACGGCTGCGACCACCTCGGGGTCCTGCAATTTGTGCGGCGGGCCGAGCGCTCAGGTCGACGACGGGCGGACAGCTACATTTCCCCGGCGACTGCTGGATGCGCTTCAGCGCCCGCATGGATTGTCTGCGACCAGCCGCGGCGCGAGGCGCGCATTTCGACAGCAGCTGGTGGCTGCAAGCCGTACCGTCTCGGCCCACGGCCGCCTCCCTGGCCTGCGACACGACGGCAGGCCCGCTGTCACGCCGGCACGCTCCACACACCTGGTTGTCAGCCCCCGCTCTTCTTTCAGCGCCCGCACCGCCGCGCCCTGCTCTGTCACCGCCGCCTCCGCAGCCGCCGGTCCTCTTCAGTGGGCGGCAGCTCGACAGCTGGCGGCGCGTCACCCTGGACGGTCACCAGTGACCCATCCTGCAGGGCGCACGCGGCCGCCACGTAGAAGCCAGTCGAAAATCGATACAAGCATTGCTAGCAACAGCATTTTTTTCATGGACCACCGTCGCCGTCAGCACCTGGTCGACGCCAGCACGCGTCGCCCGGACATGAGCATCCAGGTGGAGAGTTGATCTCAGACACACCAGATCGAGCGGCCGAGAACCTTGACCTTGACCTCCTGGCCTTCGCTCAGGACATCGCTGACCTTCTCGACGCGCTCGTTCTTGATCTCGGAGACGTGAACCAGGCCGTCCTTGCCGCCCATGAAATTCACGAACGCGCCGAAATCGACGAGGTTGACGACCCCTTGTAGATCTCCGACTTCGCCTCTTGACGCTGCCTGATCCAGCAGAGTCTTGCGATCTGCGTTGTGCTGAGGGGTAGCGGGAAGGGTCGGCGCGGCGCTGCTGATTGCCTGGACCACTGCCCAGGAGCGTCAGGTGCAAGTGGAATCGCCCGTATCTGACCAGGCGCCGTTAGACGGATTGCTGAGAGAAGCAAGGAGGCAGCCAACTTTTCCGATCTGGTCATTGCGAGCGAAGCGAAGCAATCCAGGGCGGTCCAGGCGCCGCTGCCGCGGCGCCTTCGGCTCCTCGGCTGCGCGCCGCGATGCGCAACAAGACCGTCAACCGTCGCGGCGAAAGCCTCTTCGCTCGGCTTTCCGGCAAAGAAACGCGTGACGCCCTCTACCTTCTTCGCAGACCATTGTAAAGCGGCGCGCGGCGCGCGGTCCCAGCCGAACCCGCCGCACCTCCTGCAACCGACTCGTCGCCGCTGATGCGCGAGGGCGCCCGCACCAGCTCGTCCTGTCGCGTCAGACATGACGCAGCGCGGCGATTCGTGAACACGAAGGTCGTGTCGTACACGCCGTCCTCGAACCATGTTGTCGACCGGGATCATAGGATCCAGTTCGCGATCTTCGTCGGCGCTTGAAGGTCGACGGTTATGAGGTACCTGTTTGGTTGCAGTGCGGGGTGTTTGGGGGTGGAGTGAGGGGGCGTTGATGGGCGGGGCCGGTGGCGATGTAACGCAAGGCCAGGGTGCGAGCTCGACCGCCGCTGCGGTGCGGGCCCCGCAGCTGCCGTGACGTGGGGCGCATGCGCGTAGTGTTTCGGGGCCGATGCTCCTGCGTCTGATGAGGATGCGCAGTCTTTGTAGGCCTTCCAGTAGCTTTGGCAGATGGACAGCAGCAGCAGGTTGATCTCGGGGTCAGCGTACTGCAGGCACGGTAGGCGGGCAGTCACGGGCCGGTTGTGGGGGCTGCTGACCGACCGGCTCGCTAGGATGGGGTCGAGGTTGTGTCGTCGGGCACTGCAGGTCGCCTGCGGCGATCGGTGCGTGGAGCGTGGTCCTCGCGACCACGCCGGTCGCCGACCCGGGCTGGTTCGTGTTCGAGTCCACCGATGGTCGGAACCAGTTCTCTCCCAAAACTTTCACGGGCCACCTTCGGGTGGCCCTTTTTTTGGCCTTTTTGTTACCGCCGATACCGACTTTTTTGGCTGCGTGCACCGGCGAACGCCGGCGTGGGCGACCATTGGTGCCGAGCCGCCCGGGAGCTACCGCAACCCATCTACGCTGCCTGGCGCCGGAGCATTGTCGCTATGTAGATAGCCAGCTGCCACACCGTCGACAATGCCAGCACTCGATCGATAATAATAATCAGGCAATAGCTTTAAGGAATCGAACCACCTCATTCTCTCGGTAAGTACACATTTTTAAGCAAGGTTGACGTTATACTGAGAACAGTCAGCTTTCGAATCTCGATGTATCCCCCGGCCGGTATCGGGAGGAGCCCAATAGGCGCGGACAAAGGCCGGTTGTGATGGAGTGGGACTGGCTCCTGGGGCAAGTACCCCTGCCCCACGCTGGACAGCTGAGACCGCGCTTGCTTTTGCAAGTCATCACGTGCCCGGGCAGGTGGTTCACGGCATATCAGATTATTTTGGAATAGGCGTACTTTTTGGGGTTTTCGCACAGCTCGGGAAGTGTTGTGCCCACTCGCATCGCGCTCATGGCTCACCCAGGCGCAGCTCATCCTGCGCGCTCTCGCGCATTCCGCTCGGCTGGACCGAATATGCTGGCAGGGGCGCTTGGCGAGGTCGAATATCTCGGTTCATATCTGCATCGCGGCCGCGTGCGCACCGGCTTGTGCTTGCCCGCAGGAAGTTGCGCGCAAATCGACGGCCACCAGCCAGAAGAGAAGCTGCGGCGTGCCAAGTCGACCCTTCCAGCCAAGAAGTTGGCCGCAAGGCCGTCAATCACACCTGTGGCCGTCCAGAAGCCGATCAAGAAGGCGGCGCGGAAGTCCGCGCCGCCGCGCGTGCCGGAGTCCGTGCCGCGCGCAACGGCCGGCGCGCCATGGCGCCAACGCGCTCGAGGCAGCGTCGAGCCACAGGGAACGGCGGCGGCGCGGGGCGGCCTGTACGGCACCCTTGGCAGAGGGCGGCAGGACCGCACGCTGCGCACAATCCGCACCATGCCGCGGTCGAGCCCGGGCATCGTCGCCCAGGCACGCACAGGACCCGCGCTCGCATCTTTGCTGCGCCGGCGGCGCCGCGCCTCCATGCTGCCTCCGCGCCTCCCTGCGCCGCGCCCACTCCGCCTCCCTGGCCTGCCGCCATGCTCTGCGCAAGCTTGCCGGCATCATCGTCCCAGGGGGAATGTTGTGCGTCTGCGCGGGCCGCGATAGGTGCTGTTCATGGCCTCCACCGAAATCGAAGTCCAGCAGACGGGCGACCTGCTGATTCCCAAGGCCCCATTCATGCGCCTGGGGAGCGTGTGACATCCGGCGTGCGTTTGTCGATGATGGATCTGTTCAGCGCGTGGAGCGCCGCGGGCACAGGCAGGCCCTCTTGCAGCTGCGCCGGGCCCGTCCTGGTGGCTGAGCCGGCCCTGGCTGCTGCCGGCGGCCGGCAGCTCGAAGCGCCCGCACGCAGCGGCCGCCACTGCACGCGCTCACCACCGGCAAGGCCGCGGCTCCGCCCCCGGGCCGACCTCAACGAGCCGCCCGCTTGTCGACCCTTGACGGCTCTGGATCCAGGCTACGGCGAGCCGCATCGTATCTCCCTCGATCCGACGCCGGCCACGCCAGATGAAAGAGGTCACCCAGAATGTGGTCGACTCGACGGACTGCGCACAAGCTGACCGCGGTGCAGGCGCTTTGGCGCGTCTGAGCAGACCTGTTGAGCCTGCGAACCACGGCCGCCCTTCTTGCTGTGGTGGTGGGGTGGCGTTGTTGCAGTAGGGGGTCCTGCAGCACAGGAGTTGCTCAATGGGGTCCACATCGCAGCTGTATGCAGCACGCCAAGACGAGGGCTGGGCGTGGTGACTTCAGCCTTGGCACGGATCTTGTGAGCTATCAGATCGCGCACTCGTTTCGAGCACCCTTCAGCTGGCAGTGTGAAGTAGCAGCTCCCGGCCCCGCACCCGCGTGCTTGCCGCCCTGCAGACTGGCCTGATGGAGGACGCGCAGCTTTGCGCCATCCACGCCAGGCGCATCACTTTGTTCGTCAACGACATCCAGCTGGCGCGCCGCATCAGGTGCGAGCGGCCGCTCTGAGTAGCATCCTGGGTGTTGCGCTGCGACGCAGGCGCGGCTTCCTCGCAGGCGCACGGAGGGCGGGTGGTGGCGCCTGCGAGGACATTAGACACGCGGCGACACATGCATCGCGCAGGGCAGCCGCTGGCCCCGCTCCTCTGGTCGTGCCAGCCGGCCCATTCGCCGTATCGGCCCTGCTGCCTGGGCTGAATGTGAGCAGCGGATGATCGGGCTCCAGCACCGTCACAGGCGCCTTGGCGTCGGTCACGCGATATGAAAGGGTGGCGAGCGACCGATCGCATTCACGACTGCTGGACACTGATACTCATAGACCCGAGCAGAATCATCTGCGCCTTTTCCGGCTTACAAGACTGTAGCGCAAGCATCTGGGACCTACCGGTGGCTACCCTTATCTGCATCTTTCAATCGTCTCTGTAGATTTTGAATACTTGCCGTTTCCAAAAATACATTCTGATGTGATTACTAGTGAGAAGAGCTTTATTATTCAATCCTTCCTGATGGATACCGAATCGAGTCCGCGCAAAAGCACCTGCTCGGCTGGCAGGCGTGGCAGCCGCGGGGATCGGTGCATCAGGTCTCTGTGCAGCAGCTGACCGAGCAAGCGCAACTAATCACAGCGCAAATGACATAGGTTGTACACGCCTAACGCCAGCACGACCGCCGAAGCCGAGTTCACAGGGCATTAGTTCAGGCGTAACAATGCCAGGTGGCGGCAACGTCGCCATCAGGATCAGCGCACAATTACGGGATATCTGCGCCGTATGCGCTGTTCCAAAGACAGTTTTTGTTGTGCGATTATCATCATCGCGCAAGTCAGACTGGCCGCCAAGCTGGTGTGCGGCGGCCGCCTTTGGTGACTCGCTTATTCGGTGTTTGGGCCGAGCTGGTTTGAGGGAGAGTCGTGGTTCGTCACAGACCGCAACGCAGTCGGGTCCCGCGGCTACCGGCAACCGCGCAAGATCATCGACAAGCCGTACGACAAGCAGCTGCTGCACACACGTCAGAGCGGCCAGGTGCCATCCATGGAACTCCGTCTCATGTGTTTTCACGCCTGCGCCCGCTCCTCCCCCTTGGGTGCCTCTGCAGGCTGCTCGGCCGCAGCGGACTCCTGGGCAGCAGGGCTGCCACGACCGGACGGGCTCCCAGCACGGGTGCCTCAGCCGGCACGGCGGTCTCAGCCACCTCGCCACTGTCTCCATGGGAACCACAGCGGCGGCGGCTCGTCGCAGCATGCGGCTTGACGTCGCGTAGGCGCTTGGGCGGCATCTGGACAGCGGCAACCTTGGCGTCGAGCGCGCCAGCTGCCTGCACCTCCGCCAGAACGGGGTCCTTGACGGGTGCGGCGGCGGCGTCGGTGGCGCCAACCTTTGAAGTGCAGGCTGCGCGGGCAGGAGCGGGCAGCGCGAAATCAGGGTTGGGCAGGCAGTAGCGAATGGTGCATGTCGCTGCGCGATGTCCTTCAGTCGCGAGCTTAAATGCATTCGTTTTCATGCTCTGAGTGGGGCTAATACCTGGAACCGGCTTCGTTGGCGTAAACTCACTAACCATACTAGTCTTGATGCTTTGATCGATGTCAATGAAGGTAGAAGGTAGGCTAGATACGCTTAATGAGATATTTGTAGATGTGATCTTTCATGAATCGACACCGCTTGGCAACTAAAAAAACGAGTCTAAAAATCCGAGTCTTTTTAATGGTTTCATGATTTGTGGAATTGAGTGTTATTGACAGAATTTACACCAGTCTTAAAATACATGGTCTATGCACAACTTGGCTTTTTCAAATGCCTGCCGCCGGCTCTGCTTTGGAAGCTTACGATAACGGTACGCTGCGCATCCCACGGCACCGACATGCTTGAAGGGCTTTCTGTCAACTGCTCATGTCGCGAAGAACTATTTCGACCTTCCAAACCTATTATCCTTTGGAGTTTATGGTGGCGGTGTTGAATAATTACGGGGCTTTGACCGGGCGTAAGGTATATGTGGGCGAAGCAAAAAAATCAGGCGCCAATTTTGCTGCCTGTGTGATACAAGCCTGGAGGTGAATACGAAGCCGGTACACATACCGTATCCGGGGTATTGGAATAGTCAGATCTGGCCTACTGATGGCCAGACGTATAACAGGCCCCATAAAAAAAGCCCAAAAATCTATTGAGGCCAGTAGATCTACCTTGTCCAGCAGGGCCTGCGGTGTCAATCGGACATGATTCGCTGCAAACGACAAGCAAATGCTCCCAGGTGTGCATCATGCACAGCCAAGAGAGTAACAGCTAAATCTTGCGTATCCCACCAAATAGCTACGCGGCGGGCGTACCTGAGCGCAACAAGGAAACTGGTGATGCTACAAGCCGACCGGTCAACGGCCAGGAAGTGCTGGACTGAGCACTGCCGCGCCATTGACACCTACGGTATCCTGTGCTTGGTATAAGTATCCTTGAACGCAACGCTTTGGCTTCTTGTCATCATATGGCACAGCCCCATCAGCTCGCTCGCTAAGTACTGTCGTGAATCGCTTTTAGCAGCGGCCGCTAGTGACAGTCTAGAAAGCGCTGTACTTCACAGCTGTGAAGCTTCTCCAGCTCGATCAACTCGTGCCGGGTCCGGGCCAGGCTCTCGAGGACGACCATGGTGCTCAGAATACGTTTAGCACGCTTCGGTCGCCGGGTGCGCCTGGTGGCAATGGCAGCATCGCTCGCACATAGTCGCTCAATGGGGAGAACAGCTGTATGCGCCGCCGCCGCGCGAAAGCATGTGTCCTGGCATGACACCCGTACTTGGCGGCCGCCTTCCCTCATCTTGCGCAATCCAGCCCGTGAAGCCGTCGAATACGCGATAGCCGCTGGCCGAGGAAACGATAAAATCGACGGGCGGCCCCTGATCGCCATAGGCCGGGTTGCTGGTCACGCAGCCGTGTCCCGGAGTGGTGACGACAAAATTCGGGGACTGCCGTCGCATGAAACGCGCGGCCGCTCGCTTATGTCGAACAGGACTGGCTCGCCGAAGAATGGTCTCGCGGTGGATATGCCGCCCATATGGGACCTGGAGTCATGACGGGCTATGGCGACGCATTGCGCGAACCACGGCCGCTCCTTGCCTCGGCTTTCGGTCAAATCCACTCCAGCGATCCCGACGGCAACAAGCTCTCGGCCTTAATTTGCCGGATAAAGTGGCCAGCGCAGGCCCCGCACAGCCGCGCCGGGTCGCGTGCGTGCGTGGCGGCGGCCGCGGCTGGGGGGTTCGCAGCTGCGCGACCTGCCGCCCGCGCGACGCGGCGTCGTTCCGGCCAATCGCCTTGGTTTTCGAGCAGCGTTGCGAGCGCATCGGCAATGGCTTTTGGTTCATCGGGCGCGAACAGCGTTCCGGTCACCCCATCCTCGATCAGTTCGCGGTGACCTCCGACATCCACAATATCCCTGTGCTCGACCCTGGACGAGCCCCACCCACCTTACCCCTACTCCCCCCCCCCCCTGTCCTCTTGCTCTCAAGGTATTGGATGGGCAATGGCGCCCACCCCTCGGACCGACGTCACCTTCTTGCTCATCAGGCCGGACTTATCCCCCCGCCGCCTCGGCCGCAGAGCGTTCGCAGAGCCGGAGGTTGCGGAGAAGATAAAGTGAAGCGGCTGAGCCATAGCGCAGCAAGGCAACGGCAGCAGCTGGGCGGAGCAGCGGCAGGGGTGGCAGCAGCCGCGACAGCAGCGGTAGCAGCAGCAACGGCCGCAGCTGATCGCG
>NNCB01000574.1:0-16138 GCA_002317545.1 Scenedesmus quadricauda | reverse complement strand
CGCCCAGCTGCTGCGGCGCGCCCTCGAGGGCGTCGGGCAGGCCAGCTACGACGCCGGCGCCGCGACGGGCGTCGCGGCGCCGGGGCAGGCGATGTTTGCCGCGAGCGCGCCCGGCGCGGCTGTGCCCTTTGAGGAGCGCTACCAGGCGCTTGCCGGCACAGCAGGAGGCGGCGGCGGCTGGGAGGATACCACAGAGGAGAGGGAGAGAGTTGCTGCTGGCGCTCGACGCGGCCCTGTCAGACGGCCTCCCCTGCTACGCCGCCGCCCTCGCCGCCGCGCCCACGCGCCCGCGCTGCTCGCCGCCGCGACCGACGCGGGCGTGGCGCGGCGGCCGTCGTGTCGGCAGCGATCGAAGCGAGCTGGCGACGAGTGGACATGAGCCGCCGGTCAATGCACACACGAAGTATCGAGGGGCTACTAAGGGCTCGGCGTTGCCTGCCCGGCGTCATCCGCGCCGGCACTAGTGACTGGAACCACAAGATGATCTTCGCCAGCCGCTGCACGGGCGGCAAGCGCGTAGCGCAGGTGTGCATGCGTCGACGTGTCCTCGTCGATGGCGAGCAGCGTCTGCAGGCGCGCAGGAAGGGGCCGTCATGGCGATAGAGGCGCTCGTCAACTGCGGTTCGAAGACTTCTGCGTGATCGCCTTTGCGGGCGGCGTGCAGCTGGTCAAGGGGCCGGACACGCCCTGGGGCCCCGAGACGCAGCTGGCGCTGCTGCGCGCGTTCGCGGCTGGCGCCGGCGGCCCCGCCGGCCGCGCCGCGACGCTCGACGCCGCGGCCGTCGACGCCGCGGCCGCGCTCATGGCGGCCGCGCGGCCGAAGCCCGGCGCGGAGCGGCTCGCGCTCGTCTTCACCGACGGCCTCGGCACGACCGGCGTGCGGCTGGCCGGCGCGCTTGCGCGCGCCACGGACTCGCGCGTCCGCGTCGTGGGAGTCGGCCTGGGCTTCGACGCGACCTTCGTGCCGGCTACCTACCAGCGCTGGGCGACGGCCGCGCTGCCGCGCGACCTGCCCGACGCGCTGCAGGCCCTGTTCAGCCAGGACGAGCCGTCCGCCGGCGGCGCCCCCGTGCCGCCCGCGGCCGCGCCTGGCGGCGCCGGCGCCGGCCTGGTGCCCGTGCGCCGCGGCGCCGCGGAGAGCCTGGACGGCTTGCTGCAAGGCAGCTGGAGGTCGGCGCGGCTATTCACCGGCCTGGTGCGGGCGCTGGGCGACGAGGTGGAGCCAAGGTGCTGACACCCAGCCCGCGACATGAGCGTGGACGTGTGCTTTGCTATCGACGTGACGGGGTCGATGAGCGGCTGGATCGAGGCCTGCATGGCGCAGGTGGGTTGGGACGGGGGTTTCGTCTCAACACGCGCAGCAGCTGAGCGGCTAGTCAAAGTCTATGAAATGCTTCGAACGGCTGATGATGTGGTCATCAAGGAGTGAATCGGAACGTCGTCTCGGTTGTGCTCCACAGCGACACCCGGAGTGGCTCACCCTGATATGCTTCAGTCTGTCAGCTACAACGGACAGAGTGCGCCCTTCCGCGAACGCCAACTCACGGCAGGTCCTTGCGATCGCCACGCAGCTGCTCCCAAAAATCAAGCAGCAGACCAAGGGCCTGGACGTGCGCGTGCGCTGGGCGCTGGTGGCGACCGTGAAGGGGACGATGACGTGCCCCGCGAAATCGCTCCCTTTGCCGACGCCCTCGACGCCCTCATCGACAAGGTGGGCACCCGCATCCGCACCGGCAGGCCGGGCTCCGCGAACGGCGGCTCAGCCACATCACACTTGTGGAAGCCGAACACCATGCCGGCCGCCTGGGACCAGCGGCGCACAGAAGGAAGCATAGACCACAGTGGCCAGAACGAAGCCCAAGGACATCATCGCACGGATCAAGGAAAACGACATCGAGTGGGTCGACCTGCGGTTCACCACCCCAAGGGCAGGTGAAGAGCCTGCCAGGCCGCCGGCGGCGGCGACGAGCCAGAGGAAGGGCGGCCGTCGCTCGACACGAGATCGCCGGCCTGGAATGTCTCAAGGCGCGCTTCCTGAAGCGTGGTCGAAGGCGCGCGTCCGCTCGGCTTCTTCATGACCGAACCGGCCGAGGGCGCGGACCGCACCCCGGCGGCCCGCCGACGCCCGGCGCGGGGCTGGCCGAGGTCATGGACGCGCTGCGCAAGAAGCGAGGTCACGGGCCGAGCGGCGCATGACAGCGTGGGAAGTGGCGCGCGTCTGGGTTTCGCGCCATTCCGGGGAGCCGCGCGCGTAATCGCCGGTTGAGAGCGGAATACACCGCGACCCGTTGAACCTGATCCGGGTATACCAGCCGGTGCAGGCTATCGGCGACGCTCGACGTCGTCGCCTCGATGCCGAACCCACAGATCGACCAGATGATGAGCCGGTCAAGAAGGCCGCCTCGACAAGACCCGCAGCATGCCGCCGCCACTACGGCGCCTCGACTCGACCCACCTCCAGCTCACCTTGGAGCCGCCGCCAACGCCGCCGCGCCGCCGGCGGGCAGCCTACAACATTATGTCGCCGCGACTGCTCCGGCAGCATGAGCGGGCGCCCGTAGGCAGACGTGGTGCGGCGACGGCCAGCTGCTGGTGCGCCGCCGCAGGACCAGAACCGGGCGATGTCGTGTCAGTTGCCACGTTCGCTCCAGCCCCCACGTCGCGGCGGCGGTGACACCCATCGACGCCGCGCCGTCGAGCCTGCCGTACAGCGGCGGCGGCACCTGCTTCGCGCCCGCCCTGGCAGAGTGCCAGCGCCTGCTCGAGGCGGCGCCGGCGCGCTACACGCCGGTGCTGATCTTCATGAGCGACGGGGACGACTGCTCCAGCGGCCGACGCAGGCCGTGCGCAGCTCTGCTCGAGGCTGCGCATGTGCAACCTGCAGGTGCAACGATCGCGTTTGGCAGCGGCATCGAACGCTTCAGGACATGGCGGCAGCGGCTGAGTCGGCGGGGCAACCACGCGCGCGGGCGGCCTGCAGCTGCAGCAGGTGTTTGTGCAGATTGCGGCGAATGCAGCGCAGTGGACGGGCTGGTGAGGGAGTTTGCGCAGAAGCTGACCGAGATGACTCGGTCAAGATCATGGTTGACTACCTGTGATGTTGTGCAAGGTCTGAAGATAATGCGCTGGCATTTAGTCGTTTAGATTGCATGGCCACAAAATAAATGTACATTATCTGCCAGACCGCGCCCCTGCAGCAGCGGTGGAACGCTAAATTTGCGCAGGCGAGGGGTGATTGACACATAGGTCAGCAGCAGGAGGCTGTACTGCTGTGCTATACTTTTCCATTAGTACATTGCATCGCATTGATTGGTGTTGCTAGCGTAACACAGCCTGTATGAATTTGTAAAGAGAATTGATTGAATATACTTTGCATATGTTTTGCATTGAGTTGCTGCTTTAATTCTTTACAGGCCCAGGATCTTCAGAAAATAGGGAAAGAAAAGCTTAAGTTGGAGCTATTCGATGAAGAACCATTCAGTACAGCCTTGTCACAAAATACTTGGGTAAAGTTGTTTTTGCTAACGAGGAGCTGACCCGCGAGCTGCCCGAATCCTCGGCATGCAGGAGTGCACCGATGAGCTGCGTTGATCTCTGCTGCGCCTGGGGCAGCTGCCCTGCTGCGCACTCTGTGGCAGCACGGTGATTCACCCTTGATGTCGAAATAGCGGATCTCGCGGAAGCCCGCGATGCGCTCGACAGAGCCGGCCCAATGCGATGCCGGCCATAGACATTGTGCGTCAGGTGCATCATTCAGCGGCTCGCTGGGTCGCCAACAAGTGGCCCTGGGTAGGGTAACGGGGCAACACGCCTGTTGTGAACCAACCAAGGCTACAGCTAACGGGTTAACGATGCGCAACTGCTTGTGTATTGAGCCTAATCTCAGCGTTAAGCTGGTAAAGCCACATTTTTTTCCTCCGGGCTATACTGTGGTGAGTCAGGTACTGTACATCCCTAAACACCGGATCAGAAGGGCGTACGGAAACCAGAACGAAATATCGTATGGGCGCCCATTGGAGACGAAAGAATGATGTGGGAAAGGGGACGGATATGCAGAGCTGGAGGTGGCGCAGCTCTTAATAGGAACATCGGGGTGGCTCTTTAATAGAATACAGAGCGCCATGTGACGGCGCAACAGATCAACAGAAACTCGCGCCGGGGGCGGGTTACCCGTGTCCTTTGACCTGTTGTTGCCTTGCGTAGCCATGCCGAAGCAACGACGAAAGGCGCCGCGGGTTCCCCGCGCTTGCGTTTTTTGCGACCAAAGCGTTGCCAAGAAGCCACATCGGCCCTATTCGGGCGAAGACGTAGGCGACCAGGCTTGCGGTGAGGGGTTGAATTTTGCCTTTCCCGAGCAGCGGTAGGCCCCCGACCCCAGGTACCCCGATGCGAGCGCGGCGGCGAACGCCAGTGGTGCCAAGCGCCCGGAGCGCTTGATGGCGTGCGTAGGCCGCGTTCGCGCCTCGTCGCCGGGTTCGGCTGGCGGCAGCAGCCCATCTTGGCCTTCCCGCCGCCGATCGCGGTCGATTGCCTTCCGGGTGAGTTGCTCGGCCATACGGCCACGAACCGCATCCAAGCGTGGGATCCTGAACAGCATGAAGGCCGCCAACTTGCCCGCCCTCCCCGCGCTTCTGGACTCAGCCTCTGACCAGCCGTGCATTCGCCCTGCTGAGCCACCTATCAGGTACCCCAGCGTGGCGCCAGTGGGTCAGCAGCTCCCCACGGCTACCCAGGTGCGTTCGCCGAATGCGCATGGTCGCTTGCTCGTTCGGTACTTCAGGTGTACCCCGGACTCGCCGTTGCATGCCAGCTGTTGAGGAGCCAAATCATGCCCGTTCGGATCTTCGACCGGCGGCGGCGAAGGTCACCCGCTATATCGGCCGTCATGGCACCGCGCGCGTCGCCAAGGTCGCGCTGATCGGCGCGGTCCCCGCCGCTGATGCTCAAAACCGAAGCCAATCCGGGCGGGCTGCCGATCGACGTGTTCGACGGCATCCGCAAGGGCGCCTTCACCGGCCGCTGGTCGACAAGATCTGTCCCTCTGGGCATCACCGCTTGGGTGCTGTTCGTGATGTGCGGGCTCTGGCTGGCGCGTTTGTTCGCCGCCCGCAAGGGTGTCCTTGAAAAGGGATTCGCGGGCGTCGTTGTTGCGGTCGGTGCCTACGTGCGTCCTGTCCACCGCTAGCAGGCTGTCAGACGACTCACGGGTCAGAGAGCCGTGCGTTCATCGCACATCAGGACCAGGTGACCGAACGACCGACGCAATCCCCCGCCTCCCGGACATCTAAGCACGCACTCGGCCGACTCCGCCGTCCGCGCGCCAATCCTCGCGCCGCCCGCAGTGGCAAAATTTTCTCAATCAAGGTGATTGACTGCTTCCTGCCGCTCTGCGCCGGAGGGGCGCCATGGGCCCCAAGGACGCGCTGGCCGTGAGGCGCGCCGCCATCGCCAGCTCGGCCGCGCTCTGCGTGTACCTGGTGGGCGGCCGCGAACGCGCCCGACTGCCAGACGCCGGCGACGTCGGCCCCTCGGGCCGCCCCATGCTGCTTCGCGGCCGACTTTCACGGCCCGCAGCGTGGACAGATCCCTGCTCGACGGCTGTTCCATCTGACCTCCCATAGCCGACCCGGCCGCTCCGTGCGCGTAACGCCACGATGGTCCCGCTATGCGAACCGGTGCTCATGGTGGTGCTGGTGTCGATGGAGGGTACCAAAAAGCCTACAGCGAGCCCTTCCTGGTGGGCAACGAAACGGTAGAACCCGGTCTATTGCTGATACCGCTACCCAGGCGCTCATCCGGTTCGTTGCTAGAATTGAAAGGTAGTAGAGGAGGAAGGCTTTGAAAGGGCTCATTGCGGCGGCGGTCCCTGGCTGGGGGAGTGCTGCCTCGTCGCTCGCTTCTTTGGGCCCCATCCCTCTGTCTCAGGCACAATCGGCACTCATTCTTCCTGAGATGCGGTTACAGGCTAGAGTTTGCGAGCACACGGCTTATTTTTTTGTAAATTTCCACTTTTTTTCATCCCATGAGATCAGCAGTGCTAGGGTACAGTGGTGATACCATTCGGGGTAGAGGTGACGGATGGCATCAGCGGTTCCGTGTGGCGCGACTGTGTCTGTGCCAGCGCCTCGCGGCTAATGGCGCAACAAGTGCATGTCATCCTAGTCCGTGATTTGGTTACGTTGCATTGGCGTCTGAGGTGCTTCCGTGGCGGGGTGGGCATGGGCAGCAGGTCGGAAGCGATTTTGAAAGCCGTCCTGTCGGCCGACCGCCGTTGATCCACTGCGAGCAACAGCGATTGACGATCAACTGCGCGTCGAACCTTCAAAGATCTGCCCTTCCTGACGCCTTGAGGCAGCGATTAAGGTGCCTTCTGGACCACAGACACGCGGGTAGGGTCTTCTGAGGCACGGTGTCCTTTCACTACTCATTACGCGATACGAATATCATGCCGTTTGTCGCACCGCCGCTCGAGCCTATGTTGCTCTCGCCTCGCGCTGCATTCGCAACTGACATGGACCCCCTCGCAGTATAGGCTACCAGACGGATCGAAAGGACGTACGCAATTTTTCGACAACATCAAGTAGTGCATACCCGCCACCAGCCACAGCGCGCGCAGCATCCCGCAAGGGCACGGTGGCAGCGCCGCGCCGAGGGGCATGCAGCGGATGCAGCGCGCGACGCTGCATTCGCGGCATGCAGCCTCCGGCGTTGCATCCGCAAACAGCCAGCTGCAGCGGCTGGTCGGACGGCCGGAATGGCATTGTCGGCAGCAGCACCGGCGACAGCTGGCGAGCGAGCGGGTGAGGCCTGCCGCGGCAGGAGCGCAAGCGGACGGCTCAGAGCCGCAGCCGCTGCGCCGAAGGCGCAGGCCGCTGCGCCGGTGCAGCCGCAGGTGGTGACGCGTCGGCGCCACAGGCCGGCGCAGGCACGGTGCGGCGGGCCCCAACAACGGCCAGAGCTACAGCTCCTTCTACAGACGCAGAACGAAATCGGTCTATTCCAAAACAACGGCAGCCGCAATGGCGGCCGGTCGCCGATGCCGCCCCGCCTTTGTCGCCGCCACCGGGCGGGCGCCGGGGCTGCGGCGGCGGACGCGGCGGCTGTAGCAGCAGAGGGCGCGCCGGAGTCTATGTGGATGATGCGCGAAAGAAGGCACAGGACGCGCTGGCTGCCGCGGAGACGTCCCTGAACGGCGCCGCCGGCGGCGAGGAGCAGGGCCTGCGCGAGGCGCTGCTGGCGCGCCGCTCAAGGCATGGCTGGTGGTGCGGCCGGCGGTGTTGGTGGGGACGCTGTCCGTAGCGCTGGTGGCGTCGCACGCGTTCGGGCTGGCGCTGCAGTGGGCGGCGGCGACGCTGACCGCGCTGGGCATCGCAGGTGTGTGGGATTGGGTGTCTTGTGGGGAAGCCGGCTGCATCTTCTGGTCTGGGACCAAGATAGCCACGTTTAGAGCCTTGATTTTTGGGTCTATTTTCTGAGGTGACGAGTTTGAGTGACCTCGGGATATTCTTCGATAAAGGCGAGCGCGATCGGGATGACGTGCAGCACGCCGAACTCAATCGGCATGGTTATCGACAATTCGCCCCGCGGCGTCTGATACTCTCCCGAGGCCCTTCGTTCGGTTTCTTCCAAGTCTGCAATTATACGCCGTGCTGCCTCTCGACGAGCGCGCCGTGCCCGGCACCGTCGACCTCGCGACGCTCGGCTGCGCCTGCGGCTGGGTTCCACCCTGCTGGCGTTCTTCTTCGCCAGCAGCAAGCTGACGCACTTCAAGGAGGAGCTCAAGGAGAACATCGAGGAGGGCGCCAAGCGCGGCGTGCAGCGCGACTGGAAGCAGGCACGCTGATCGCGGCGCACGGCGTCGGGCGGCGCGTCCTCTGAAAGTCCGCGGGCCGTACTTCGACGCTTCCTCGGGCGTCGCCTTGGCGGAATGGGCCGGCGTTTGGCACCTCGACAGCAGCCGTAACGCGCCTCGCGTACATAAACGGCGGTGGCGGCCGTGCATGCCACCCCGCGCAGGTCACCTCCCCGGCTCTGGCACCCCGACCTGCGCCGCGCCTCGACCGGCCCCCGCCCGCCCCCCGCAGGTGCTCTGCAACAGCGGCCTGCCCACCGTCCTCGCCGTTGCCTACGGCGCGCTGGCCGGTGCCTCGACCTGCCGCTCGGCGCGCTGCCCGGCATCGAGGCGTGGCGCGCCGACCTGCTGACGCTGCGATGGGCGGCTTCCTGGGGTACTACGCGTGCTGCTGCGGCGACACCTGGGCGTCGGAGCTGGGGGTGCTGTCGAGCGACATGCCGCGGCTCGTCACGACGCTGAAGCCCGTGCGGCGCGGCACCAACGGCGGCGTCACGCTGCTGGGGCTGAGCGCGACATCGCGGGCGGACGGTTCACGGGCGCGGGCTTTCGACGGTGGTGTCGCCCAGGGTGATCTTTGCAGTTTCGGTCGTCTGTGGCCAGCCGGGGCTGCGGGGTCGCGTGACCGGTTCTGTTTCCACGAGTTTGGAGGGGAGTCAGCGCTGCAAGCCTGCGATCATGTCGGACTGGCCAGCTGTCTGCGTGTGCTTAGTTGGATGCTGACCCGTGCTACATGCGCCAGCCCTTCTGCCACGACGCGCGCCGACCCGCCCCGGCGCGGCCACCCCACCTGCCGTTCCCCCTCGTCGCAGCGCGCGGCTACGGTGGCGCAGTGGCGCCTCAGCCGACTCGGCCTCATGGCGGGCCTCTTCGGCTCCCTGGTCGACTCGCTGCTCGGCGCCACAGTCAGTTCCGGGATATGACGTGTCGCGACAGAAGATCACGTCAAAGCCCGGCCCCGACGTCGTCCACATCTCCGGGCTGCCCTTCCTGTCCAACAATGCGGTCAACCTGGTCAGCGCGACGATCACCAGCGCGCTCACCGCGCTCGCCGCGCTGCGCATGTTCGCGTGACCGACTGGAGCAGGCCGCGCGGCGCGGGGCTGTCGTTGGTGTAGGCCAACCTTGACGAATCTTGGGGCTCGCACACGCGCCCGAGTGACCATGGCAGGGTGGCGAAGTTTACGGAGTGGCGCGGTCTCGCCTTTTGCCCATTCATCAAGGCGGCCGCACTGAGTGCATTAGAGCGATTTGAGCACCACCTTCTTTCCCCGGGGGTCTTGGCTCTTATAGGAGGGCGCGGCGGGCGTTTGCCGCGGGTGTACGGCGACTGCTTCGCCGGCACGCGGCCGGTGCGCCGCCACTCGCGCGCACACGCGCCGCGCGCCAGCTCGTGCGGGGCCCTGGCGCGCGACCTGCCTTAGGCGCGGCCATGTCGGCGCGGCGTTCGACCGTGCTTCCCCGGATTTTGAAAGACGAAAAAATGCACGCCTATCGTACTCACACATGCGCCGATCTTCGCGCCGCCAACGTCGGTGAGGAAGTCCGTCTTTCGGGTTGGGTGCATCGGACGCGCGAACATGCGAATGTCCTCTTCGTGCATGTGCCCTGCCAGGGCGCGCCTGGGCGGGCGCGCATCAGCCGTGCCCGCCCCTCACGAGCAGCACGTGCCTCACTATCCTGCTAGGTGCGCAAGGCCCCTGCTCGCTCTCCTTCTGCATCGCTCAGCGCCCCGTACCCTGTGGTTTCCGTGCAGTCACCCACCAGCTGCCGGTGTTGTTTCCTCGGGAGCGCCAGAAAACTCCACTATCGTACGGCTTGCGTCCATGTCCCGGTTCGTCTTGCCGATGAGGAAGACCGGGGCATGCGGCCCCCCGGGCCAGCTGTGGCCCCCGCCCACGACCGAAACCAGCCTACGGGCGCGCGCATGCCCGGACCTGGCCGTCGATGCGGAGTGTCGTTCCAGCGCGTACGTGGCGCGCTTAGCAGTTTGCCGCGATGGTTTGCGCAGCGCATCGCCGCCCTGCTGGCGCCTCGTCGGCGCTGCCCAGGCATGTCGTGCCGCCGTTGCCCCGGGGGCCAGGACGCCAGATCGCGCCCTCGACACACTTCTTGATGCCCCCAGCGCCGACACCCTACCAACCCCCTTGACCGCACGGATGAACAAACACAATCGTCGCACTCTTGAGGATGCCAAAACCAACGTTTTCATCAGGCCGCTTGGTGCGCCGTACTGCCGCATCGCAGCGTCTCCTGTGGAGCTGCTGTCGCGGGCTGCTTGAGCACTAACCTGCGGTGTTCCCGGGCCGCATCCTTGCTGCACCGCCATGCACACGTCGACAGGCGGGCACGCAGCGGTTCCTTGATGCAGCGGGACAAAGAGTTCGTGGCATTGTCCGTGCTCTATTTCATCGCATCGGGCATGTCGGCGTGCGAGGACATCAATTAGCAGACGGTGGCGTGATGCGTGACCGGCGCTGCAAACGAAGCCGCGCTCTGGCCTGCGAGAGAGTTGGCCTGTGCTGCAACTCGCATGTTGCAGGACCCCGTCTCTGCCCGGGTGTGGGGCCGCGGTGTCTTGGGAGGCGGAAGAGGTTTGACCGAATGGCAGATGAATTATGGGTGGCGGACATGGTGCGTGCTGGGGTTGCTCATCGGTTGCGGGCCCCAGCCAAGGGTCGGCAAGGTCAACGCTCCTCAGCAAGAGAACCACTTGCCTCAGCTACGGTATACCGTACACCTGACCACCTAGTCAACACTACGCCTGCTGATGGCACACATGGGAAGCTGCACAACAATGCGCTTGGCTCCGTGGACTCCCGCACATGTGCAGCAGGCGCAGTACCAGGTAGAAGGAATTGACACTTTGACCGTTACACCCAGCACGAACAGCTTGCAAGCGTTGAACAAAGTCCTGCTCCGAGAGCGTTGCATGCGCAACAATTTCAATCACCAAAATATTGCCGCATAACTTTATTGAACTGATAGAGGCTTCCATTAAACATTTGAAAGGTAAAACTTTCAGCCTTTTCCCTGATTTTTTAACCGGGGGGATGGTAGACGTAACTAATTATAATGATGGCGCGCGGGGCGGTAAAGTACTGGTGGGTAAGCGTGCAGCATCATGGCGATCATATGATGGAACAGCCTGTGATCGCGTTAGAAACGGCGCTGGCCGCGACCGCACTATTCGAGCACGGTTCGCGCCCATCAGGCCGACGCGCCGCATCTGTCGTATGCTCAAACACCACGCGCGTCTTGCAGCGAACGGGAGCGCGATCAGCGACTACAGGGCAGAGCGCCTCGCAACGGCGATGCAGATCGCCGCAGGGATGTAACCAGGTCGCACCGTACGCGGCACAGGCGCGTCGCGTCGGCGGCCTCCTCGGTTGCGCTGACCGCGACGCAGGAGAAAAATGCGGTACCATGTCACGCGCCTTTATCGCCGAACAGCGTACTTTGAGGGCCCCAGAGTGTCCCTCTGCGGGCCTTTTCGGCCAAGCCAAAATGGCGATCGGTCTGCATGACGCCTGCCCGCAGCTCGTGGGCTACTGCCTCCGCATCTCGTGCCGACGCCCGTCCTTGGCCCCTGCTCGGCGATGCTGGCGTCGGGTTTCAGCCGGTCGAGTTCCTGGGCATCAGCTGCTCGTCGGCGTTCGAGGACGGCGTGGACGGCGGCGGCGGCGGCGCCAAGCGGGAATCGGTCGCGGCGTTGAACGCCTTGCAGAATTCCATGATGTTGACGCCGCGCTGGCTTACAATATTCAATCGGCGATTCGGGATCGTGTCGTTGATCGTTTCGAGGAAGCCACCGATGTAATTGTAGGACAGCCGGCCGGACTCGCCAAACTTGCCCCTGGTACAGTCGACCATCCGCAACAGCACCTGCGTGGATCGCCACGCACCCTTGCTTTCCTCGTCTCGCTGAGTGCAGGGCGTCGGCGGCCGATTCAGCGCGCTGATGCCAAGCGCCTGGCGGCCCCAGGGGCGCTGGCATCGAGTCCGTCCCGGCGCGCGGGGACGGGTAAGCGCCGCCGGGAGCCAGGCGGGAGCTGGCGTCGCATCTTCAGGCGCGATGGCTGCCATCATTGCGGTCGCAGGGCCGGGACAGCCCTCAAGGCGGTGGTCGCGGAGAGTTGGATGGATCCGCCTTCAGAGTCGCCGCTGGCCACACGCCATCGCAGTCCATGCTCGCAGCGTTTGACAGCAGCCCATCCTGTGCACATGTGTGCAGACAACCAAGTTGGCATCCGGCTCCGCCCCTGCACGCCCTGCAGGCACGCGCCAGGGCTCCGTCATCGGCGACCACATGCCGCCCAACAAGGTGGCGCTGGCGAGCAGTGGCGTGGTGGGCAAGCTGGAGGCATGGGCCAACGACTTGCCAATGCTCAAGCAAGTGGGGATCCAGGCGACACACGTTCAGCTGTGTGGTATGTGCGGTGGCTTTGGGCTGTCTCTGTGAGGTTTGCGTGTGTGCGCACATCGTGCGTGTCTGCATGGATGCGCGCGCTTGTTTGGGTGTTGTGATTGTGTGTGTGTGTGTGTGTGTGTGTGTGTGTTTGTGTGTGCGTGTGCGCATGTAAATGTGTGTGTGCATGCGTGCGTGTGTGTGTGTGTATTTGTGTGTGTGTGTTTGAGTGTGTTCGTGTGGTTGTGCACATGTGCATATGCGTGCACGTGTGTGTGCGCGTGCATGCATGTGTCCATGCATGTGTGTGTGTGTGTGTGTGTGCATGTGAGAGAGTGTGTGTGTGCGCTGGTGGACACACACAGGTGTGTGTGTGTGTGTGTGTGTATGTGTGTTTGTGAGCGTACGTGCATGCATGTTTGCGCGAAAGTGCGCATGCGCGCATTTGTGTATTGTGTGTGTGATCCCCCCTCACGCTGCGTCGCAGTTCGACAGCGGTGCTCCCCATCATGGTGTGCCGCCCCCTGGGTGCGTTACACACTGATCTCCGTGCCCAATCCCGAAGACTCAACCAAGCTGCCCATCGGCATCAATGTCCTCGACAAGCTGCCCTTCGCGCCCCGCATCGGTGCGCCACTTGATGGGAGCGCTCGCCAGGACGCCCCGCGTCGGCAGCGCTTCTACCCCCAGTGCGGCGGCTGCTCTCAAAAGCAGGCCTCGGCGCTGCGCCACGGCAGGCGCTCGCTGGTGCTGCACCTGTTCCACGTCCCACCCCAGTCGCGGACATCAGCAGTTCACAGGTGTGCCGCATGCCGCGTGCATGCGACGTCCGTCAACGGAAGGCTCCTCTCTGCTTGACCCCTTATCTCCTGGTGGTGCCATAGGATCAGGCCCCTCAAGGCGATTCTCCCGGCCTTGGCCATGAGATCCACCCAGGCTATGTCCTGCTGCGACTCCGATTCCCGGCATCCTTGTCGGCCTCCGTCAGAACGCGCCCACCTGGCAGCCGCCGCCCGCCGGCGGCCCCGGTGGCGGTGGCACGCGCGGCCGCCGCGCGCCCGCCTGGAGCCCCCTCGCCCTGGCCGCGGTGCAGACGTCCTCCCCGCGACCGCTGTCCAGTTCCCAGTACGTCGCCTTGGCGCCGTTCTCGCAGAACTCGAACGCGTGCGGATCGGCGGGCTTGGCCCACGCGCAACTCACGCACATGAACCCATCGCGCGCTTGTTCTGGCGCAACAGCTGCCTGGCGCCATCGACGGTCGGGACTTCGCCGCCGGTACCGAACCGACAGGAGAGGCAAGCACGCGAAGCTCACCGGAGGGCCCGTCCCAGGTGCCGCGCACTGCTGGATCTTCCAGTCGTTGAGCCAGGCACCGCCGCCGGCTGCGGCCGTCCAATACGGCCGCCACGACTACGCGGCGGCGGGCGACGCTCAAGGGCGGCTGCTCTTCGTTTTGAACGAAGGCATTCACGGCAATATCGACGGCAGGCAGGGCGGCGAGACGGTGCGTTTCGGCGAAGCTTTGAGGTTCTCGAACAGCTGATGGTCGGCCTCGCGCTGACAAGACGCCGCGGCGCGCAGCATCGCCGCGAGCCGCATGCGCTGACGGGGTCCCGGGGTGAATGAGCCAACCTTGCCAGCTCACCTGTACCTGCATCCCCGAAACCCTCCCAGGTGCCCGCCGACGCCAAGCACCGGGCCCAGGCAGCGTTCGACCGGCACGTCACCTCCTGGGGCGCCTACGCGTGAGGCGGCCCTCGTTCCCTGACGCTCACCCTTTGCCACTGCTGGGATGCGGGGCAGTGCCGAGCTGCGGTACGCCTGGGCCGGGGGCTTCGTGCGATAAGCATCGACCGACTGCGGACGGGCCAGCGGTGCAGCAACACTCTGAAACCTTGGGGCTGTTGCGAAGGTCAGTAATTTACGTGCGCCTAAGCCATTCACCAGGTCTTGTACGGTATTTACTTCCAGGAAGCCCCTGTCCAGCATCCACTCGTCGTTGTAGATCTTGCCTACATAGCGGCTGCCATGGTCATGAAAGATCACCACTACCACATCTTCTGGTTTTAATTTCGCCTTCAGCTGCTTTAAGCCCGCCAGTGCAGAACCTGCCGAGTAACCAACAAGAGACCTCTTCTTTATTTGATGGCATCATCAAGCTGCATGCATTATGCATACCGAATGCATATGCATGTTCGCATGTGGTTGTCAGGTGCAGCACCAGCTCGCGCCATGTATGGTATGTGGCTTTTGCCACTACAGCTTCACGTTGCGGCCCGCTCAGTAACCCGGCCTACGCCTTTGCAGCAGCATGCCCCAGCTTGCATCCATGGCGCGCCGCCTGGCTGCGCGCCAGCTCTGCTGGGTCTCTCATCGGTGTGCGATGTCAGGTGACGACGATGGTGCAGCATGCGCTTGCGCTATTGCCTCCTGATGGTGCCCCACTCACACTTTGTCGGGCCGTCCGGGACATGACCATCCGTTGCCATGGCGGGGAGCGCCCTGCCGGTGTCAAGTTGGATCAAGAGCGCAGTGCGTACCAAATCCGGGGAGCTGGAGTACAAATTGATCGAAACTACAGTAGGTCGTGTATTGTTCAACCAGGTAGTACCTGCAGAGAATGGTTATGTAAATGCCTTACTGACCAAGAAATCTTTGCGTGAGATCATTGGTGCGATCCTGAAAAATACTAATATCCCGACTACGGTTAAATTCCTGGATGATATCAAACGTTTAGGATACCGTACGGCCTTCAGAGGCGAAGTATCTGGAACGCTCATTTTCCTCTTCTTAGCGGTGGGGACACTAACCAGATTTTGGGCGTTTCGGCATATGCAACCCGAAACACATCCCTCAGCCTACTTCGACGCAATGTGTTGGTGGGATTGTCACTGGTACGTTCTTTGCTGGGCGCAAGGGCTATGATGCAGTCCAAGCATGTGAGGAAGCAGGTCGGCATTATTTCGTCCTCAGTCAAAAGCAGGTCGCAGAATTCAAAATAAGTCATCAATACAAATGCCAGACCCGGATTTTCTGGTCCGAACAGCGCCTCAGCCCCGCCAACCCAAAGTCACCCGTCCGCCCACCCACCTGCCGGCCAGCTTCCTTCGTGCGGCAGCTCGGCATATGCAACCCGAAACACATCCCTCAGCCTACTTCGACGCAATGTGTTGGTGGGATTGTCACTGGTACGTTCTTATGGCCGAGAAGGGCTATGATGCATTCCCATCCCCTACAGGACAGGATGCAGGAACTCCAGCATGTTTCGCAGCCTCTTCCCATAGGGATTCGTTGTTTCTTGTCCAAGTTGTGCCTCTCGCACGAGTGAGTTGGCAGCCTGACACGCCGACGAACTGGATCGGTGCCTCGGACGAGCGCGCATGGCCCCGGCTGGTCCAGCTCATAGCCCGCGGGTGTCGTCGCACGACCCCCTTGCCCACGTCTCTGGCAGGACCGAAGGACAAGTTCCGGGAGTGCGGTAACGTGGTCTACGCCAAGTCACGCGTGGCGAGGCGTTGGGCGCGGCTCTCAAGGGCACTCGGAGATCGGCCCGTTGGCCGCCACCATCGGCATGCCGCTTCGGACTACGCGTGTGCCTGCTTGTGCGTCTGATGACACACGAATCGGCAGCCTCGGCTACAGCGTCACGCGCAAGGCTGTCGGCGCCGACCCGACACGGATATCGACCTTGCTCGCCAGTCCGGCGTTTTCCATGGATTGGGCATCGTGCGCTTGAGCGCTCAGACGAGCGTGGGCCTCCTTGAGCAGTTCACGGAGAGCTCCGCAGGCGGCTACGCCAGCATACCACCACACGCTTGCGCCCAGGCATGACTGCAGCGCAGCACCCGCGCCTTGACCCTGACGCCCCCCCCCCGGAC